>JJRW01S0016836.1:41419-51657 GCA_001188405.1 Loxosceles reclusa
CAAATAATTAAAAATGGACTTTATCAAAGAATATTTCACATTTGCAACAAGGCGTGATATATACGTACTGTGAGTGGTCCTGGTTCCACTTCTAGTTAACCCCCGCCCCTCAAATAATACATTAACATAAGATAGAAGAAGCCGACGTGTTTTTGGCACTATTAGATTTTTTTTTACAACAATACGTCGTCATCTTCTATCTTAGTCTAGTGCTATGTGTTGGTCGTATCCTGTTATTAATAATAATAATGCATTAGTATTTTGTAATGTCCACCCACAAAGGACTTCGATATAAGCTACCCAGATACTCGCCAGCGTAGCTCCAGTGGCTCCGGAGCTGAGCGTTCCGGGTTCGACAACTTTTCTTTACAATGTTGCACTCGTCTTTGGAATGTTCAGTCAGGTGATGTTTGCCAATGCAATTCGCTTCAATAAGTTAAGAGACATCTAAGGAAGATTTATATAGTGCAATAGTTTATTCGTTATAAGTTTGTTCATATATTACAACCGTCTTGCTTCACCTGGATTGTTCGAATATTAACGTTGCGGGCCTATCAGACTCCTTATTCGGATCTTCTCTGCCCTTCAGATCGATTAATCTAAATACTTGCATCTTATGTCTGTATAGTTGTGATAATTTAATTAATTTTCCCCTATTTGTTACTCATTAGTGATTTAAACCTCGTTTTTTCTTTTCATTACTTACATGATGGTAATTCTGTGTTTTACTTTGTATTGGACTGGTGGAAATGGAATTGAATTGAAAGTTTTGCTCAAACAAGTCAAAGTGAAAATGTATTAATCAAATATATTCTCAGAGATATCACGTGTTACACAGTAACTCAGAATACACTAAATAAAAATAAATAAACCACAAGGAGGAAGAGGAACACACACATAATTAAACAAGATATCGCACAAGATTAAACATCTAAACCGAACAATTTACAGTTTGCCATTTCTTCTTTTCCAATTATTATACATTGGATCTGGAAGGTGATGCAAATAAGAATCTTCTACTGGACCCTGCCTAGGCTACATCATCACTGAGCTTTGAGGAAATTACGATCAGTAATGTGTTAGGTTCATCTAAGAAGCAATTGCTGACTTCAAAGTTCTGAGAAGTAATACGAAATGTTTCGATCAAAACGCCAAACTTTCTTTACACTTATCATAACAAATATATCACCCAGCAGCGAAAAGGACGTATTTATACGGTCCCTCACCCAATTTCGTCAACGAGTGCGTGATCGAAATGAGATCTCTTCGACCACATTGTCAGTTTTTGTCCGCCCAGGGAGCTTAAACGTTAAATAAAAGCCCGGATGTAATCAAGGCCGAAAGCGTAAAAATGCGGTGAAACAAGCACACTAGAAGTCTCCAGGGGAGCTTTTGGAAATTCTCGGCAGGGAAGCCAAAAGCCCGATCTCTTATCACGTGAAATTTTTTCTTCATTCTATGCCCCCACAGCACTCACCCACCCACACCTACACACACGCACATAAAGATCAGTTCGGCTCAGTTAGTCCATCCAGTTAGTGTAGCAAAAAAAAATATTTCTAGCCTACAGAAATGCTAATGTTAGTCTTGGGAGCACCTCGGTTTTTTGGCAGCACTCTATATACCCAATGCACTAATGTTTGCACTTGCGTCTTTTATACTTTTAAACCAACTGGCACATTAAACCACGTTAAAACCTCTGTTGCTAGTTTTGCAACAGCAAGTCAGCTTCGGCGAGTTCAATAAGTTTAGTTAGTGTACCCAACAAAGTGCTGAATATGAAAAATGTTCCTTCCTTTAAATCGCTACTCCCTGACTCTCTGAAAATTCTAATGCTTCACAAAACTTTTCTGATTTAAGTGAAATTCTTTGAAGGCAGAGCTACTTCGTAAACATTGGAGAAATATTTAGAATCACATGAAATGAAGATTTACTTTTGTCGTGCTTCTTAACTAACCAAATTTAAATAGAGAATTCATGCCAAATTTCTTTAATTGAAAATTGAAATTTCTAGTGAATTTGCAGCGTATCGCGATCCCGGGCACACTGGTAGATCATGATTTGCAGTGAGATCTGCAGCTAAGTGTTCATTCAGACTGTCACCGCTCTCTTTACTCTCGTGGCGGACTTGACGACGTAAAAATCATAACTCCTCTAGGCCGCTTGCATGAGGCTATTCTGCACTCACGGGGAGATAATAGTGGTTAGTACAAAGGTTGATCTTAATTTGCTATTATACAATCGGTACATCAAACACACACCTTGTAAATGATCAAAGAAGCAGAGGTGAATCTTAACATATACATTTAATTTAAACAATAGGTGATTTATATAGGAAAATTACCAATCTTAGATAACAAACAATAATACAACAATTTATATATCTGACGTCACATACTTCAATCACATAGCAAAATCAAATTTGTATAATCAGTGGCGCTTCTTATCGCCAAAGTTTACGTTTCGCCTTAGCGGCCTTTTGAATGCCCTTAAACTTCTGAAATATCTACACTCAGTCAAATTACATGTATGCCAAGGGCCATAGCTCCGAAAAATATTAGTCTAATCAGTGATCTTCGATAACACGTAATGAGAGAGAAAGAGAGAGATTGCAAGTGTGGCTTATCGCTTTTCCGACGGAGATTGTGCTGTCCTCCTTTCCCCAGGGCGAGTTCACTGTCTAGTATTAAATCCGGCAACGGCTGGAGAACAACTACAGAGCACCACCATGAACTCGTGAAATTCAAGGTATCACGATGAGTGCATTAAACTACTTATCACACCTTAACGAATCATTTTGACGAACATTATATCCGTTGTAATGCCCACCCACAAAAGACTTAAAAATAAGCTTCGATAGACAAGAGTCGACGTAGCTTAACCGGTTAAAGCGGCTCTCCGGAGTAGAACGTTCCGGGTTCGATTCCCGTCGTCGACAAACAGTAAAAAGAATGTCTTTACACTGTATACCACAAGTCGAATATTTTGTGAGCTTTTCTCCTGGAAAACACCGACTACTCATTTCTATGAAATCATGACGAACTGCCGATCACACACCTTCCACGGCTAGGGCTCCGATTTCCCACTGAAGCACAGCCACTGCTGCTACAACTACAACTGGCCCTACGGTTATTGTCACTATGGCCTCACTCAAGCTGACTGCCTCTTTTCTACTGACTGCGGTCTTTCGCTCCTCTTCCGCATGTATCTCTCACCCTCCGCCTTGGGGAATCTTTTTTGCCGCGCTGAACTCTTCAAAGTCTACCAGCATAATTTCCCATACGTTTCTAGAGACATTAACAAAAGGGGCGCTTCGGCTTGTTCTAGCCGGTGCAGGGCGAGGGATCCGTTTCATTCCTTTATTCGAATTCTCCGTCTATATTCATCCTCACACTCTGTATCTAGGAACTCCCGTTTGACATCTTGAGTGCCCATCTGGTCAGTAGACTGATGTTCCTTCATTTTCCCTCTTTTTCGGCACTTGTCTTTCGGCATCTCTTTCACTATTCCTCCATTTTCGGCAAAGTTTTTGAACCCGCGTCTTCTTTCTTCGATGCACTTAAGTTTAAGTGTCCCTCGGGCGTCCAAACACAGTGCCAGTTAAGCCGCGTCTGTGCGCTAAGGCGGTCTTCTTTTAATGTCTCAATGACCACCTTCCCTAGCATTTCCATTTTCTCTTTATCTCAATGGATTAATGGGTTAATCTCCGTTTGGTCCACTTATGCAAATAAATTAAAAGCACTCCGAAATATCCATATGGACATTTTATGTCTTTGTCACATTTCCAATGTGAAAAGACTGACGTTTGTCAGTATTGGCGGTATCGAAATGAGAGTTTTCAAAACTCCTTACCGAGCAAGATCTTTCGCTTGCTGATACTACAAAAACTTAACTAAGTTTTAAACGCAAAATACACTGAACTGAAAAAATATATACGGAAACAGAAACTGCAAAAACTTAACTAAAAATCACTTCTAAGCTTGAAGACAGTAAACCCAAAGTTTTAAAGGCAAAATAACTGAAATTTATTTATGTCTAATAAAGTTACAAGTCAACGAACGTTTTGTCGACTGTAGTGCTGTCTTGCACTGCATAACTTCAGAATTATAATAAATTTCAATTTTTATATATTAACACTAATTTAAGTTAAACTAAATTTGTTCGTTTAAAACTTTAAACGTAACTCCGTAAAAACCGTTTGGCTTACTAAATTATAACTTTTCTTATTTTTGACGATCTGACGTCGACTTTTATTCGTCAGCCGTTTGAATGTAATCAGCCATCATTAAGGCACGTTCTGCTTGAGTAATTCACTATCTGGCTTGGGTATTTCACTGTGAGAGTTTGGAACTTCGTTGAGTCACAATTTTCGCCCATCAGCACAACAGGTCAGACAGCACCTAGTTCCGCTGTTAGCGAGAGTGTATTTTATTTCTCTCTTTTTATACTGCGCAATTTCTTTTGCCTTTTTCTTTTTACACCTTTGACGCGACGTGTGTGAGTTCTCTCCCTAGTCAAGTAATACATAGAATTTTAGTGGTTATATTAATTGTTAAAAGGAGGTTTGGATTAGTGAACATTACATACCCTCCCACGAAGAAGAGAAATTTACTTCAAAGTACCGCCTATACTTATATCATCATCATTCATTTTATGAGTTCAACAAAACTCACAACGCGACTAATTTTTTTCCCATACGTTTTGTGAGGAAAACCTACCTCGGCACAAGTAAACGTAGGTTTCACTTTTGCCGGTGCATTAAAAAAAATTCCCTTATAGTATAATCCTCGCTTTCATCATTCCACACATCAAAGTTACCACAGTGAAAAATTATACAGCATATATTACATTGCTTGACGTGCATTTAGTAACATAGCATAACATCTGAATTTTTCTCGATCGGTAAAATTTCATCAAAGTCGTTGATTCGAAAGGTTTTTTGCACGATTATCAAAATAAGTTCATTTAAGATAGGAAGCGTTCGAAATCACACTAACAAAGTCAAAATACACACAAAATGTTCTTATGAGCACCACACACACAAAAAAAGAGCTACGGGGACGCCACACCACTTCCTATAGACGCCACATCACTATGCCCACCTATGAAAGACTTAAAAATAAGCTTGGACAGACAAGAGACGACGTAGCTCAACTGGTTAAACCGGCTCTCTGGAGTAGAACGTTCCGGGTTCGATTCCCGGCGTCGGCAAACGAAGTAAAGATTTTCTTTACAACATGGAAGGATTGGTACGGAAAAAGCTCTATTACCATCATCATCAGGAAATAATCTACCAGCATCTGTTTCTTTTTTTGTCATTTAACTAGAAAAACTCTCGGCAGATTACGTTTGTGGAGCTAAAACAGTTTATTCACTACACATTTTATGCATTACACCTAAAAGTTCACCTTGAAAATTCACGAGGGCAAAAAAGAAATTCTTGAAAAAATCAAAACTTGTTTTGTGTGCGAAGCAAGTTATCCACATTTTAAAAAAATGGAAAAATCAAAAATTGATAATGCCCTATTTTGGGAATTTTGTACTGAGGAACTTTCTGTGATTTCGGCTGAAAAGGAAACTTGACAATCTTCTTCTTGCGGGTCATCGTCTTTCTGCTTCCGGGGTTGGAAATGCATCTGACACTTGACCCCAAATAGTGGTGGTAGCAAAACTTGCTTCACTGGTGTTTGCTTTGCTGTCTGCATCAGGGAAGTATCTTCAGGGCCGCACTTGCTTCTGAATAGCGGGAGAGACCTCGAGTTTTCACAATCACGACTTTATTTTTATCCAAAGGTCTTTTAGTTGAAAAAGGCGTCGCAGTTGGAAAGAGGTTTTTTCGTAGCTGTCGTCTTAGGGATATTAGTAGCTTTCCTTTTTCTTGCTCCTTAAATCGCACCAGGAGGGGATCCATATTGAACATTTTCACTTTTAAAACAAGGAATTTTTACTGTGGGGCAGAAGTATTCTTTGGAGGCCTTTTAGCTGGCTTGTCTAGACACTGAAAAGGAGAAATTGCTCGTTGTTTCCTCAAGTTCCACTTGTAAGGAACTACTGCCTGAGGAATACCAACTCTTGCTTTTTTTATTTCACTACCGTCTGACTGCTGCTCAAGCATTCGTTTTTTTAGCGTCAAGTGCACTGTCACGTACATCGTCATTTAAATTATCAATTAATTCAAAATTTGGTTCATCAGATTCATCAAAATCGTCTGATGTACTTAATTTTTTTTTTGTTTTTGACACGCTGTTGTAAAAATTCCTCCGTGTTCTCATGCCAATTTATGTAACGCTTTAAATGCTCAATATAAGTAGTATGACTTTTGCTTGTTTCTACACGTTGAATGGTATAAGTAATCTCTTCAATAATAATGATGACTTACGAACCTTCCCAATGAGGAGTAAACTTCTTTGTAAAGTTGTCCGCTGCATGAGATAAGAAATGGGTTCTTACCAGAACTAAGTCACCTATTTTTAGATCAGACATTTTTCTACGCTTGTCTTAGAACTTTTAGTTTGTTTCCTGACTTTTCCTTAATTTTGTTGAAGATTTCTGTATTAAGACAGAAATATTTTGATAAGTTTCAGGAACAAATTCATACTGTTTGGTTCAGGGCTCGTTAGAGGGTCCCATGGTGACATGGTGATTCTACCCAAAAACAATTCTGAAGGAGAGCAACCTAAGGGCGTGTTGTTTAGAAAACTTTGTAAAGGGTGTGCGAAATATGAGAGGTTTATGTTCCATTGCGCGGTGATGGTGGCTTATGCATGCAGAAACCATTTTAATTAAATATGTATTATATCTCACAACATTATTACAAGCCTGGCGAGCCGGTGTTGTGAACTAATGCTGGTACCAACTTCCTCGCAGATTTTTTTAAAAATCTTGCTCACGACCGCGCCATCATTGTCGGGGACTATCTCGCGTGGGACCTCATAATGACAAAATACTTCACAGCAGACAAAGCACTGAAATTCCGGCAGAAGCGAATCCTAACTCCACCCATTTGCTAAAAGTATCCAGGACCACAAAGAAGTAACGTTTCCCATTTTCTGATAAGGGATATGGACATGCAATATAAATTGAGAGCTTTGAGAATATTGAGGCTCTTACTTCTGGGATAGTCAGCATACAATATCTATGAGAATTATCAATACTAATGCGCTGACACGTGTCACAAGACTTAATATAATTTGTAATTACGCTTGTAAGGTTAGGGAAATACACTGTAGCGTTGGCACGCTTTAATGAACGTTGAATTCCCGTATGTGGAGAAAGTACACTTTCATGAATCTCATTTAAGAATGCTGGTATCGGTTTTCTAAGCAATACAATAAGATAAAGGGAATCATTATTCTTTTTATAGTATAAAATATTGTCAATTAAGACAAAATATTTAGCTTTGCTAGCTAAAATCTTATCATTGTTACCCCGGCTATTTTCAAAATTTAACAATTAATTACAAATGTCTTTGAACTCTGTATCATCTTCCTGTGCATTTCGAATATCCTCACGAGATGTAATCTCATACACATACAATACGTTAAGTAACAACTTTTTGTCCACTTCGTCTGTTATAGATTTGTCATTTGAATTAGGAAGTGGGTGTTTCGAAAGTGCGTCTGACAGCTGGTTTTTCATGCTCGGACGATGTTGAATATCAATGTTGTATTTTTGTAATCGAAAATTACATCTGAGATGCCTTTTATTTAGAGTCTTAGCAGTATGTGAATGAGTGAGATCTGCATGATAAATAAACACTTTAATGGCAAATCATTCAAATAAACATTTTTGTCCAATTGTTGTCTAGACAAACACAATTTGTCCAGAGACCAAACGACTGAAAGACACTCTAACTCTGTAGTCGTATAGTTTTTAAACTTAAACTTATAACTTAAATGCTACATTTTCTCGAAGGGTTTGTAGGACAGGACTCGTTGTCAATATGTTTTTCAGTGTCTCAAAGGCATTTTGTTGTTCCTGAGTCCAAGATCATTTTTCCTTTATAGACGTTAATTGGAACAGTGGCTCAGCGATGCGAGCATATTCCATCATATTCCGACCAAAGAACGAATATACTTCATTTGGGGGTTTTCGGTGCAGGATACTTCGTAATGGCATCAACTTTTTCATCACTAGTTTCTGTTCTTTCTGAAAATTTGTACAACCAAAATAAACTAATTCCGCCGCTAAAAATTGACATTTCTTTAAGTTAAACGTAAAACCAGCGTTAGAATTGAGCTTCAAAACGCTACGTATATCTCCAACATGGTTTTAAAAAGAGTCACTGAAAATGATAATATCATCAACATATACGAGACAACATTTTTGTAGGGCAGGAAGTAGGAAATTTCGTAGGTTTCTTGAGTAGAATTAATGCCATTAAAGTAAAAGTAATCAAAGCCATCGCAGTATTTGGTTGTTGTACCAAACCTGAAATGGGAACTTATGCCTGACGATGCGTATCAATCTCTCAGCGTAAAGTTATCAACCATAATATTTTCTAATTGCACTAATTTTCTAATTGTAAATTTGCAAGTTGACTCTGTAACGCGTTTAAGTAGCGTTCGTGTCAGCGGATGCTGGCATATTAGAAATACTTAGGGTTGAAACTTCAGAAAATGGATGTTCGGACGAATGGAATGATTTGGACGAAGGATCCAATTCAAATACAATGAAATTAGCTTGCATATTATCTGAGCGCCATGTGCAACCTCTCGAACACGGGCTAACTGGTAGAGCAGGGTTTGTAGCGAGATCTGCAGCTAAGTGTTCAGATTGATGTCTGCAAGTAATTTCAGTATCGTAATATGAGTGTTTCATAAACTCCTTACCCGGAAATGACCCTTACCATTTTTTACAAAAACTTAACTATGTTTTAAACACGAATACACTGAACTGAAAAAATACATACGAAAACTGAAGCTAATAACTGAATAACTGAAGCTAATGACTGAATAACTGAAGCTAATAACTGAATAACTGAAGCTAATAACTGAATAACTGAAGCTAATAACTGAATAACTGAAGCTAATAACTGAATGACTGAAGCTAATAACTGAATAACTGAAGCTAATAACTGAATGACTGAAGCTAATAATTGAATAACTGAAGCTTATAACTGAAGCAAAGAAATTTAGCTAACAATCACTTTAAGCTTGAAGTCAGTAAACCCAGTGTTTTAATTTATTTCTGTTAATTTTTCTTTATGTTAATATTTGTTTAAATTTATTTATGTCTAATAAAGTCGCAAGTCGACGAGTGTTTTATCGCCTGTAGTGCTTGCTGTCTTGCACTGAAAATTATATGTAACTTCAGAACTATAATACATTACAATTTTCATATATCTACACTAATTTAAGTCAAATCTTTTATAATTCACCAAATGACCTAAGTTTGTTCGTTTAGAACTTTAAATGTAACTCTGAATGGCAATCTGGCTTATTAAATTAGTACTTATCTGATTTTTGACGATCTGACGTGGACTTTTATTCGTCAGCCCTTTGATTTTATTCAGTCATCAGTAAGGCACTATCTGGCTTGGAATTTCACT
Source organism: Loxosceles reclusa (assembly GCA_001188405.1). NCBI lineage: Eukaryota > Metazoa > Arthropoda > Arachnida > Araneae > Sicariidae > Loxosceles > Loxosceles reclusa. The sequence continues at coordinate 50,970 of JJRW01S0016836.1, forward strand.
GTGAGAGTTCGGAATTTTGTTTAATCACAATTAGGACTTTTTGCTGAGCACCACAATAGGTCAGACAGCACTTAATTATCTCTCTTTATACTGGTTTTTACCTCTTTGACGAGACGTACCTCAGTTATTTTCCTCGTGAAGGAATACATGGAATTTTAGTCGTTATTTTAATTGGTAAAAAGGGTTTGGATTAATGAACACTACAAATTTTCCGAATTTTGTGTACACGGAAGGAAGATGTAAATCAGTGGTTCTGAAGATGTACTACACCGCGGAGGTAGGCGGTGTTCTTTCAAGTAGTACGCACTTGCGAGTTTCTCCTGTAAACGAACAAAGACTATAAATTTTACTGAAAGTTCTGTGGATAAGCTTGTAGTAAGCTGCCAACGGGATGTGAAAATCAACGAGTAGAGCGGTTGCAGACTACTCCTTCTTTCCCGCCCTTCCCCGTCTCCTGGTGTCAGTTTCTAATTAGTTTCCTAGTAGTTCAAATCAGTTTCATAGTAAAATAAACGTGGACTCATGTTCGCGCATAAAACTATGTTCTACGGAACGCGAGATCCTCCCGTTTGTTTCTGATTTTCAGAGCCATCCATCTCACTAACCTTCAGTCGAATAACTCTAATTAATTTTTCCCTGCGGTTTAAATTAGGTACGTCTAGTTTTTTCAATGTGCACCGTATATACA
>JJRW01S0016883.1:14321-29375 GCA_001188405.1 Loxosceles reclusa
ACTTTTAAATTGAAAAACAGGGAAACGGGAAAAGAATGCGTTTCACACGTTGAAAACGTGAAACTGTATTATTCCAGACCTGATAACTTTCACGACTTTTTAACTTCTTGTGATAAAGTTAAATTAGATAAGAATGTTAACTTAGCTGATCCTGACCATTTAAATATAGAGGTAGACGACGTAATTCTACCTGAAATTGAAATGACAATTTAACTGAAGTAGTAAATGAACCGGAACCAGAAAATGTTCCTAAAATTTTACCAGAGATATTACAAGCAGATTCTGAAGCAGAGTCAGAAACAGAGTCAGTACCATAGTCAACGAGAGAACAGTTAGCTCCAGTTAAAAAGAGAGCAAAAATCACAAAAGTACCTCGACGTGAGGTACAGAACACGTGGAATCTTAGGCCAAGAAGGGCCATAGCACCTTATGTGCCGCCCGTAAATACTAAAAGGACAATACCCGCGAATCTAAAGCGTGGCTCTGTTTCTGACAGCATCCCGCATTTCGTGAAGCCTGACGCTTACTGTGGCGGCCCAGAGTATGGGTTCTGGGGGACAAAAAACAGGCGCCTACAAACCTCTTCCCCAGTCCCAGTAAATACTGATGAAAGTCAAATCTCCCATTCTTCTTTAAAAAGGAGACTAGATGACCCCGTCACGACAACAGGTGGGGACAAAACTAAGAGGATATCGCCTCCCGAGAGAAGCAAGAGAGTTTTGGACAGTACGGACGGCGACCATCCCGTACCAAAGAAGATGACGGGACAATCTCCACTCCTACCACCTCCGATGGGAATCAAACGGCCAGCACCATTTAACCCCGTTACCCAGAGGAAAAGACATTAAGACGAAGGACGCTACTGATGATTACGACCACCACACGCAACTGTAAAAAGGTCGTATGCGTTCTAACAAAATTTTCTTTTCAGCCTAAGTCTTGGAAAAAAAATTGACCAAGCAACAAACTCCAAATTAGAGGCATAAAGATTTTTTTAAGAATTTCTTGATTTAAAAGATTATGTAAAACCACTAAAAACAAATGCTTGGCATATTAACGCTTTTTTCAGTTTTTTAAGACTTTTTTTTGCTCCCGAAAAACGTCCCCAGGGGCTAAATTCATAAATCATTAGTGCATAAAATGTAAGAGTATACCCTGTAAAACTGACCTTGAATATTTAATCTGAGAGTTTCCATTTTAAGGAAAAAGCTACTGAAGGAAGTAACGCTCAACTGAGCAACATAAAGTTCTTCCTTCCAACCTATCCAGAGACGTTGTTTTAAATGTCAGAGGCCAATTCCTGATGCCCAAGACAGACTGGAGTCCTTGCAGTAAATGGAGGGGAGTGGGACCCAGCAGTCTTAACTGTTGTGAGCTGAGTTGATGACTCTCCCAGGAAGAATCTTGAGTGATGATGAGAGGAAAGCACAAACCTGTGCCCCTGTGGAGTTCTAAAGCACAGACCGTGCTGTGAGGTGTGACTAAAATATTTTCTTTCCATGAAGCACAATTACAAAATCTTGAATATGAGGAATAGGGTAAGAATCGAAAACAGTTTGAGCATTCAACTGTCTGAGATCTCCAAATGGTCTAATTCCATCTGTACCTTTTTTAACTACATGGCAAAGGTGAGGACCAATTACTCTTTTTGATTGCCTGCATAAACCCTTTTCTAACGTGTACTCGAATTCACCTTGTGTTGCCTGATAAAGTGTGGGATGGAGTCGTCGTGCCTTACATCTAATGGGTGGACCGTTGGTTTGGATGCAGTGAAAAGTGTCGTGTTAGACAGGGATTTCGTTTTATATGATAAGTTCGTAAAGTCAGGAAATTTACCCTAAATCTGATGATACTCACTCTTCTTGTCAATCGTTTTGACGGTGGATTGATGAGTAGGCTTGAAATTCCCTTTCGCTTGTAAAGAAGTCAGTGTATCCAGCAAGCGGTGGTTCTTAAGATCACCCGCTAAACCGTAACGTGTAAAAGAAATATGCACCAATGGTAGGTGTTGCGACATCTGCTGTGACCAACGCCCATTTAAATGCACGTCGAAATTCTAAATCAAGGTGTATTAGTTTCGTTCCATACGTGGAAACCTTCGATTGATTAGCTGCATAAAGTTCTAAACAGTTTGGCGATAATTTGCTTTTTATTTTGGACGGAGAAATGCAAGAGTGGTCACTCCCTGTATCGACAAAGAAACACTGATTTGTTCGTCGATCGTAAAAATGCAATCTGTTTTTTTGACGTCAAAACTGCCATTCCACCTGTGATAATGACAGTGAAAGTCAGTTTGTCTTGGTTCGAATTAAACGGACATGGTGGTCTGCATTCACGAGCATCATGTCTGAAAATTCTGTGATAGAAGCAGATATTATTTGTTTCAGACGGAGCGTTTGCCGTAGGTAAATGTTTCGTTTCAGCGCTGGAAACAGAAAACTCTGTTTCCAGCGGAATCGGATCGGGAAAAACAGGATGAAGACCTTCGTTTCTGTTTCTTGTGGTTCACAAATTCCTTCTGCACGAGATATCAATGTCTTTAATATACCATTCTTTTGATTAGGATGGTGATAAGACATTGATAAAGATTGATAAAGACGTTGATATCTCGTGCAGAAAGGATTTGTGAACCACAAAAAATCGATAAAGAGATAAAAGTACTAAAGTGAGCTTTCAAGGTAAATGGATACAAGGAATCATTTATAAGAAGAGCAATGGAGAAAAAAGAAAGACCCAAAGTACAGAAAAAAATGAAATACGAGCTTCCCTTCCTTATTCCCAAAACGTTACAGACAGGATTGCAAAAATACTAAAGAAGCGTGAAATAAAAACAGTGTTTATCCCACCAACAAAAATAAAATCAATCTTGAGATCAGTAAAAGACAAAGTAGAAGAAATAGAACAACCAGGGGTATACAAAATTCCTTGCGAGTGTGGAGATGTATACATAGGACAAACTGGTAGAAGTGTCGCTACCCGACTGAAAGAACATCAAAGGCATATACGACTTTACCAGCCAGAAAAATCAGCTGTGACTGAACACACAATTATAAATGATCATCGCTTCAAGTTCAACGAATGCAAAGTGCTGAGTCATACCAACCAACTACACAGAAGAATGTACCGGGAGGCCATCGAAATTCATAAACATCCAAAGAATTTCAACACAGAAGATGGAATTAAATTACCCAAAATTTGGAAGGCTCTTTTCCCAACAAAATGAGTATACAACTGAACTAAATTAAACGTTCTTGGGAAATTTTGGCGAAATACCCAATTTACACTATATATAGAACAGCGACAAAGACGTTAGTATCATTTGAGAAAGAGCTGTATGCAGAGAAGGATGTCTGCCCTGAACAGGATGCGTACAACCACATCGAAACGTCGGGTCGTAGTTGAGGACAGGACGCGGCAATCCAGCCCGGAAGCTTTCATCTCTAACGAAGGTTCCGGCCGCGAAAGTTTTCGTGTTCTTAACTCAGTGAGCTCAGCGTAAATCTTCGGTCAATGGGCACACACTGTTGTCTTGCCTATTCCACTTTATGAGAGGGTTCAGCTTTCTGTTTGATTTTGATCTGTACAGGTACACCAAATGCAGTAAATCCAGTGTCCAGTATATTAATTCCTTCTTTTTTGCACATCGTACCGAGTATTTCCTGCATGTCCTCATCTTCACCTTTGTTATCATCATCTTTGTTGAAGTTGTGTAGCCGTTTGTAATTCAAGTTGAAATTATCCCCTCCCTCTCTTCCCTACCATAATTTTATACAAGTTATTCCTTCAAACGCGTTTCGAAATTTATTGTTGTTGTTTCCTGGTAGGACTGTGTATATTTCCGTTCAGTTCGCGGTGTTTCTTTGTTAAAGTGACGAAGATTTTTTATTCAAGCTGCATACACTTCCCGAGCAACACCTATTATTATTATTATTCCAAGGTGTTCACAATTTTCTTCCTGCGTGTTTTGCGTAGGACAGTGTTTATTTCAACGCAATTCCATATGTTCCTTTATCATGAACGCCGAAATGATCGGCTAAAAATGCAACGGACGATATTTCTGAATCATCTGCGTTTCCTCTGCAGTTATAGCATAGCACAAGTAGTACCCAAATCCAATCAGTTTTACATTGTAACTTACATCATTCTAAAAGAATTCTGGCAACACGGGAATAGCTCTATCACGTTTTGTTGCACTCTGTCATTCAAGACACCCACGGTCGAATTGCAAATATTGAAGTGTAATTATATCCCCTCCACCACTTCTTGGCAACCGATTTCCCCAATTTCCATATAAATTCGATCAAACCGTTTCCAGAAGATGTCCAGGGCGAGTCGCTTCAACCAACTCTTGGACCACCTCCCGAAAAAACAACCGACCCTAAACCTCTACGAAAATTTCACTATCAACTTGTCGAATGTTAGTCCCCGGGAAACGCAGAAAAATATTTCTTTTTATGAACTCAACTTCTCCGCAAAAACAAACCTTACCCCGTGGACATCATTTCTACCATCGGCGGAAATTTGAAATTCAGTAAAATCGATTCCACCCAGAAAGAGACCCTTAGACAAAAACAGTCTCTTCTCCCATCAGGCCTCAAGAATGTCCATCAAGCCGTGAAGAAACTTTTTCACCAAACGCAAGATGCGACTCTCTGCCGTAACAGAGAGTCATTTACTTACGGGATGTGTCTTCCCGTTTCCCTCGCGTCAGCAACCGAATGCAGGAATGCTGTCGAACTTCAAAATTCAGACTTCCTATTCTCCACCCAACAAAACTGTGTTCTTCCACTGTAAATATTCCACACCTCACACTTATTTCTGGGGCATCTAACAAATCTCGTGTGAATGCGGTATGGCCAGACACGTCGGTGCCTGGAACTTCGCATTCATGAGCAACAACAGTATGTTGCAAAAGGCGAATTGAATAAATGATACATCACACAACATTGCTGGGACCTTGACGACAAATTCAATTCTCCGATGCAAAGTTCATAAAAATACCCCTTCTCCTAGGGAACTGGGCGCTTCGGAAACTTTCGCTATTCATTACCGCAAGGAAATTCTTGTCAGCGAGCACTCCTCGCTCATCATCCCCCTTGCGTGATTACATTTAATTCAAGCCCTTGGTGGCACTAATAATATTCTACCTCACCAGATAGCGCGACCTAAGCCACCACCCCATCATGTCCTTGTTTTCAAGAGACACGAAGGAGAACTTTTGGACCGGAACCCAATGAGCGGCGAACTCGCGCCATTATCAGATGTCGATCGAAAGAAGGCAAGCTACCGTAGCTGTTGAAACTAGTCAACAAGAAAATTACCATTATTATGAAGTAAATAGAGCTGAAAACAAACTTTCATCGTGTCGTGTACGTATACGATTTTGTTCGATTGCGAGTCATTTTCTCATGAAACGAAGTACCTACTTACTAACTTACTGACCTACTTATCTACTTACTGACTGAAAACCAGTTATTCGAGACAGTCTGTATGATCATTGGTGACGGGTGTGAGAAACACAAAATTATTAACGGGCTGCATTCAATAAAGACTGTTTTAGCACACTGGCCGTGCCATTCTCATTGCTCGACCGTTCTCGTATAGAGTTAGTATTGCTTGCTCGTCTACGTGCTAAGAACGATAATTTTACACATGGGTTCTTTCTGAGTATCGAGGAGTCACAGTCTTGTTCACGCCTCCATTCACGTCTCACAATTCCTCATGTAGTAGTGGATTCTCTGGTGTTTGTATCACTTAGTCTCAAAGTGTTAGTAGAGTTTCCTAGGATTTTAGGCCAGTCATCTGGTTTTACCACCTCTGAATTCAAGTCATTTCAATGTTTCTGGAACTACATGAACATTTGAATTCGACTGTCGAATCGAATATATTACTAATAATTTCTCAAGTATCTGCAATGTCCATCCACAAAGGACTTCAATATGAGCTACCCAGTTACTCATCGGAGTAGCTTAAATGGGAAAGCAGTCGCTCCGGAGCTGAACGTTACGAGTTAGAATCTCGGCCGTCGATAACTTTTCTTTACAAATTAGCGCAAGAACCTAGCGATTCACCCTAGTGACTAAGAATCCAACAGTTAGGTGCACCTCTCGAGGTCAGGTCGTTATCCTGATATCTCTTTCGAGTGGGGGGATGTAATGTCCACCCACAAAGGACTTCAATAAAGCTACGGCGTAGCTTAAATGGGAAAGCAGTCGCTCCGAAGCTGAACGTACCGGATTCGAATCCCGGTGTCAACAACTTTTTTTTTATAACGTGCTTTCTGTTTGCATATCTGCGGAGTACGAAAATGTTATTCAATGCTCATGTTGATTATTGGTACGTTAATCAAACCCTTCAATAACACCATCAAAGAACGCCAAAGTCACCGTAGTTCTAATTCCATTTAAGTGGCATTATCCTAAATAATTACTTTATCATAATACTGGGATTACTAAAAAGAGAAAACAAAAATAAGCATATCCTAAGTTTCCTGTAACATTTCAATTCAATTCAATATTCGCTTTATGTTCCTTAAAATCAACATCATAGATAAGAATTCTAACTGTTTCTCGCTCATTTTATTTATTGTAAGAAATAATAATATAGCATCATACGAATTTCAGCGTGTGCACGTGACAAATATGGTCCAAATTGCCAGAATGAATGCCGATGCCTTAATGATGCCTCTTGTGATCCTGTGGATGGTCAATGCGAGTGCAAAACAGGTTGGACGGGTCTCCGATGTGACCAAGGTAAGTTGTGAATCTATAGCGAATAAAATTTTAATAATATAAATAATAATAATGAACAATTGTAGCATGTCAATCTGAATAAGTTTGCATTCTAAATAGCGTGCAGTCCTGGCAGTTACGGTCCCAGCTGTAAGAATCACTGTGAATGCTTGAATGCAGGAGAATGTGACCGCTTTACTGGAGTATGTCAGTGTGCACCTGGATGGAAAGGAACGAAATGTGAAAAGCGTAAGCCTATCTCTTCTTGTTCAAACTTTTTGGTTTAGTTTCTCTAACATACATTGTATATATGATATAATATACGTATACAGGGTGATCCCGAATTCATGGTACAAACTTGAAGGATTGGTACACGACACTGTAACAATCATTTATTTCATAGGAATATATGGGCGCAAGTGACGCGGTGAGGCGCGTCAGGAATACATGAAAGGAAAGAGAAATGGAGTTTACGGTTGGTTCCGTTGCCGGTAGAGGGCAGTAGGTGGCTAGCCGCCGTTCAACATTATGCATCTAAGTAGGGGAAGACGCCATTCTCGATTGTGCTGTCGTCCGTGATGGGAGAATTTACGTATGCCGAAAAAGCAGACATGCATTACATGTACGGCCGTGCAAATGGTAACGGCAGGGCTGCGCTCGAATGTATCACGAACAGTTTCCTTATAGCCGAATGCCGGATCACAGAATTTTCAGCGGTTACATCGTCAACTTTGTGAAACAGGTTATTTCCACGTCACCAGACAGGAAGCTGGTCGACGAAGAGATGTAAGCTGTCTCAGCCGTGAAGAAAGCATCTTGGACGTTGGGGCTGATAGACCCGAGTCAAGTACAAGAGATGTTGCACATAACATAGGTGTAAGTCAACAAACCGTTTGAAGAATGTTAAACGGAAATCGCTTACACCCCTACCATTTGCAGCGCGTACAAGCTTTGAATCCGGAAGACTATCCTCGGCGCCTGAATTTCTGTAGTAGGTTTTGCAGCAATGTGCATTCCGGCCGGACTTCACCGCTCATGTGCTATTTACAGATGAAGCGACGTTTACACTCCAGGGTGTATTTAATGCGCACAATTTCGATGTGTGGCCAACCGAGAATCCATACGTAACGCGATCACATATGGATCAAGAACGATTTTCTGCAAATGTGTGGGCAAGTATTGTCAACGACTTTTTGATTGGCCCATACCTACTACCAAAGCGACTCAATAGCCAATGTTATCTTACTTTTCTGGAACAGGTTTTACCAGAACTGCTGCAAGACGTGCCGATAGCCATTCGTAACCGAATGTGGATTCAGCATGATGGAGCGCCAGCCCACTTCAGCATGATGGAGCGCCAGCCACTTCAGAATGATGGAGCGCCAGCCACTTCAGCATGATGTAGCGCCCGCCCACTTCAGCACGATAAGGAGTCAACCCACTTCAGCATGATGGAGCGCCAGCCACTTCAGCACTGATGTGCGCAATTACGTAAGTGCCACTTTTGGGGAGCGATGGATTAGGCGTGGTGTACCAGTCCCTTGGCCAACCCGATGTGCCTATTTATTGAACCTCGATTACTTTTTATGGGGTCATCTGAAGAGTCTTGGTTATGCGACTCCATTTGACTCCGAAGAGGATCCCGTTGCTCAAATATCCGTAGCTGCTGCAAGTCTGCGTGAAATACCTAGAATCTTCGAATGTGTACGCCGATCCCTATACCAACGCTGTCAAGCATGCATCACTGTTGGTGGACGCAATTTCTCACAACAATCACTCACAACATTTTCCCAATCTGAATATGTTCCATTAACTACAACACTTTGCTTTCCATTCGTTAACCAATTGCTTAAGCATCTCAGTAACTTGCCACCCACACCTATTTTGATCATTCTTTTTTATTCATTTTTTGTGCCTTTTCAAAAGCCTTACGAAAGTCCAGATAAATTATATCGACACAGTTTGTGTTATGCAGTTCTTTTGTAACAAGGTCATGAAATTGTAAGAGGCTTGTGACACAAGCTATTTTATTCCAAAACCATTGTAGAGAATTTTCGATAAGAGATTCAGTTTCTAAAAAAGGCCATTGTCTTTAAATAATAGCTTCGATAAGATTCCCTATAACTGAAGTTAAGCTTATTGGACGATAATTCGCTACTATTCGTCTGCCCCCACCTTTGAAAATATGTACAGCATTAGCCAATTTCCATTCTTCAGGAACTATACCTGTATTAAAGGAGTGGGTAAAAATGTTTTGTAATCCTACTGGAAGCAAATGAGCCGCTTCAATTAATATTATCGGGCAAATTTCATCGGGTCCTGGCGCTTTTGTACTTTTAATTTTACACAGTTGTTTGTGAATTTTTACTTTGTCGACAGTCATATCATTCTTCTGCCCATGCACTAACCCAATATCCATCTCGAGCCCACTGTTTTGAATAAAAACCGGTAGAAAGTAATTGTTAAGCAACATCGCCAAAGTTATCGTCAATAAGATCTCCGTCTGGAGACAAACGAGGGCCTGTCTTTTCAGAACTAACCCTGCGACTTTTGACGTAACTGAAAAATGCTTTTGGGTAAGAATTTACATTTTTCGCAATCGCTAACTCGTGTTCTTTTTTTGCGTTTCGTACTTCAAACTCCCTTCCAGTATATTCAACGTATATTCAAGCGTATATCCCAGCGTATTCAAGCGTATATCCCAACGTATATTTAAACTTTCTTCCAGTCTGATTGTAAGTATCCCTGTCCAATCGACTACAGGCAATTTTGAAGTCCTTAAAAAGCATTGTGCTTATTGTAGAATAGACGCTTCAACTCCCCATTAAACCACGAAGGGCTAATTTTGCAAAGAGTTGATTTTTTCTGAAGGGAATGAAGCTATAAGTAAGTTTTTTAAACTTCGAACTAAAATCATACCGCTTCTCATTCGCATTGAGACCAGCCAAAGGAACTGCAAACCCTTACTTATAGATCTTTATAAAATACTATTTTCATATAGAAAGACATTTTTCCAGGTCTTTTAGCTGCCGTATACGTTCCGAGATGCTAAATGTAAATAAATAAAAAAAACCTGGCTCAGATTGCCAAGGAGAACGTTCTGAGATCTATCTGGTTTGTGGCCCATTGGTGTAGTGGTCAGCATATTCGGGTACCAACCGAAAGACCCGGGTTCAATTCCCGGATGGTCCAGAAATACATTTAGCACTCTCTTGGCTTCCTCAGTGAAAGCTTGTATATACGGGACCCGTATATACAAGCTTGTATATACAGAGCTAGAGGTGAATTAATTCAGACTTATACAATTTTAAATGGATTTGATGTAGCTGGTAAGGACTTACTTTAGAAAAGGCTACAGTGGGTTCATAAGAGGAAATGGGATGAGGCTGATTAGGGAAAAGCCTAGGTTTCAAATAAGGAATGAGTTTTTATCTGATAGAGTGGTAAACAATTGGAATAGTCTGGCGAGGAAGTGATTCAGGCAAAGACGGTTCAAAGTTTCAAGAGAAAAGTAGATAAGCAACTTAACATTTGAGTCTAACGACAGTGTGATTTTACTCTGTTTGCACTAATTAGCTTTTAATTTCCTTGATTTTTCAATGTTTCGAATATTTTATTTTTTTCATTCCTCAGACTTTCTCTTTTTCTTCTGCTCGTTTTTTCGTTATGTTTAGTTTAATTGATGGTGGAATCATTTTTCATTATTAAAATAATTGCGTGTATTCTTTTGTATGTTTAAATTTTCATATTGTGTAGTTCTTTAGATTTGTTATTTCATACTTAATAGTAAGTTTATGACAACGGAACCCTGTTCTGAAATTAAAATACCAGTCTTGATAAGTACTAATTTTGATAATGGATTTACTCTTTTTGTGTTTCTTAATGTTCCATGTTTTGACGACGGAAATGGTTTCAGCAACTTAATGGGCATTGTGTATTTTGCTTTGCATGTAAGTATTCCATGATATTTTAATGCCTTTATTTTTAGTGCTTTATTTTTGTAGTTGGACGAGGGAACTCCGTTCCCCAATTTATGCCTAATGTTATGCAAGACGACATGGAGGGTCTCCGCAATTTTATTTGGATTTTTGGACATAGTCAGCCATGGTAGGCATTTCCGTGTTGCTGTCTCTCATTTTGTATTTGTATGGCTATATTTTAAGTGAACAAGAAGCATATCCTAGATTTGAATGCCAATGAATTTCAACTGGTTAAATACAAATTCCGGTGAGATGCTTGCTTGTGTGAGAAGATAGTTAATGCGTAAACAAAATAAAGCGTAGAAGGGAAGTAAGAGGAATAGGTAGAGAGCATAACCGAGTCTAGTTTGAGGCTCTCTACCCAGACCTGCTTAACTTTATGAGAGAAGATGCAAGACTGATAATGTGTGTGTGTGGAACAAAAGAACATGAAAGAAAAATTAATTAATTTGTTGAATGGCAGTTCTGATTCTATCCGTTAACACAATAAAAAAGGGAGTGTTCAGAAGCAGACAAATAATGGGACGGAGATGAGTAAGACGTCTGTACACCCACATGCCAAATGTACGAAAACATTATAGGAAAGGTACGAAAATAATTGAAACACGCTATGATGCTAAAACAGCGAAATATGAGAAAACAAGCAAAGCAAAAGAAACTAATGCACTACATATTGCATACACAGCCCAACCTAATTACAGGAATATACCTTACATTAAACGGCTATCGTTATTAAGCGTTGAACGCATAAAGCTCTTAAGCAACAATTACTTTAAATTCAAGTGTATGCATCAAACTCAGTAAACAACGGAAATTATCAAGAAAGCAAAAATGAAAAATTAAAACTCTCCACAAACGGTAAAGTAATTGTCGAACAGAAGAAAGAGGGAAAGTATTGGCTGAAAGAGAAATTTATACTAAAGAAGAGTGGGAAGAAAGCTCCAAAAATTATTTATTAAAACTAATAATATATTACAAATATTAAGATATTACAACTATACTGATTGAACTTATTAATTGCATTCACTATTGATATTGCCTCGTGTGTCGACAGGAACGGACATGTTGACGCAATCTTCATAGATTTCGGGAAAGCCTTTAATGAGGTCACGCACAGAAAATTTCTCCAAAAGCTCTTTTTCCTACCCGTTAACCCCGAAATTATTCTTTGGACTGAACAATTTGTACGAGACAGGAAACAATTTGTATAAATCGCCGAAGCTTCTTCTGAATGGAGTGACGTACTCTCTGGAGTTCCTCGAGGTTCCGTTCTTGAGCCATTGTGATTTCTTATTTTCGTAAAAGACATTACTGCTAATGTAATTGTTCCACTTCCTCTTTTTGCGGACGTCTGTGTTGTTTACAGCAACATCTTTTCTGAAAGCGACCAGATGACTCTTCAACAAAATTTATTGCGGATCTACCCAAGTAGTGTCAATTGGAACTTGCCACTTAATATAACGAAAACAGTGGCCATGACGATAACCAGGAAGCGCGAACACTATACATATAACTACATCTTAAGTAACGTTCCACTAAATTATTTGGCGACATAGAAATATCTAGCCTTAATCATCACAAGTGGAATGAACACTTAAACATGAAATGGAATGAACATGTGAAACATGTCTTGGTCAAGTTGATTAAAAAACTCCTTTTTCTCCGTAGAACCCTAAAGCTGTCGAACAAAAGTACACTCCATAACATAAAAATCGACGCACCAAGAAGTTATCCGAATGGGATGAAAATCAGTAGATGTAATGTACATATATCGAAAATGAAACGATAACATTATCATAGGAATTGAATGTTTTATTCAAGAAATGCAGCTAAAAGAGCAAAAACAATCAACAACGCGTTGGGCCACCACTGGCCCTGATGCAAGCTGGCTGGGTATTGTCTCGTACAGTTGGCGGATGTCTTCCTGCTGGATTACTTGCCATACGCATTCCGATTGGTGAGTTAGATCGGCGCGATCCAGAGATGGTCATAAATGTCTCCTCATCAGAGCCCAAACGTGTTCCATTGGGGAGAGATCTGGCGATCGCGCAGGCCAGGGAAGTGTTGGAGAAACCCAAAGACAATCTGTAGAAATGCGTACCGTGTGCGGCCGGGTATTATCCTGTTGGAATGTAAGTCCAGGGGTCCCTGAAAGAAAGGGCAACACTACGGGGCGTAGAAACCCGTCGACGTACCGCCGTGCTCTAAGTGTGTCGCGGATGATAACCAAAGGGGTTCGGCTATCAAATGAAATGACATACCCTATCATACGACTCAAATGTTGAGCTATCCTGATATTTGACCATCCTGCTTCCTTTAGCCCAATTCCACGTTCTCTATGACATCTGGACATACTGTTCGCGAACCTGTCTGCAAGGCATTGGTACAGTCCACGTAAGTCGACGGAGCCACATTCGCATGGAAGTTATGCCCTAGCACTGGAATGTCCTATGTTTTATACACGATTCGGATGCTCCGTTGCAATGCGCTGCAGCTCATCCTAATCAATTATTGGCCGCCAAAAAGTTGATTGTTTGCATATACATCGTAAGATATGTGCCCACGCAATTTTGTCCCATTCGGATAATTCCTTCTTTGGTGCGTCGATTTTTATATTGAACAGTGTATTCTTTTGCTGTCGTATGAATTGTATATACACCCAGGTTTAGAATACGTCTGTGAAGTTTGGAATTCTTATGCGATTATCCAAGTTAAGAAAATAGTCATTTTGAAAAACGTTGAACAGTTCGTCTCCAGTAATTGGACCCCCTATTCCTCCGTCACAGAGATTCCAGAAGGAACTCAAATTAAAACCGCTGAATGAGACAAGAAAGATTCTGAGACGCAAACTATTTCGCCAATTGTTAAACGGAGAGTATGACATCGTTGTTTTATCCCTTATGTGTGACTCCTTCCCAATATAAATTCCTGAGAATTGATCATCACCAAAAAATAATCCCTATCTTTGCTCAGGCAGACACATTTAAATGCAAATTATTCAGAGAACAATAAACGATTGGAACATTTAATCTGTAAAAGCTGCAAACTGCTCGAAACTTTAAAGAAATGTATTAAGATGATCGATTCATGAAGTTTACGTATTTTTACCATTTGTATGTTTGTTGTAACAGTTTTGCCTCGGCATGTCCTTACTTCAGTTCGCTTTTCTGAACAAATGTCGTAAGTAGAATAAATAAATAAATAAATAAATATTCACATCGTATTTGCTACTCCGGGAATATCATTATATTATTATTGTTATACAAAAACGAAAAAAAATGATAATATGATGTAACTACATTAGAAATTATATTTAAAAACAATAACGAAATGTGAAATTAACGGTAATTGTGCCATCATCACCATTATTATTGTCTATTATTATAAAAAAATGTGAAAAATTACTGTAATGAAATTATAATGGAATTACTAATGTCAAAATAATTATGACAAACAAAATGGAAACAAAATAGAAATAAAACTACATGATTTAAAGATAGAAACTAGTTTAACAAAAGAAAAAAGGTAACGAAAAAGATTTTCCACTGAAGAGGCAAGAAAGATAAGGAATGGCGACACATAGAGAAACGGGTGCAATTTAGGAAGGGTGAGACCCACATGGGCAAAGGAAAAGGAAGGAGGCAAAGCAGTATCTAGTAAGCAAGGAGTTTTCAGCAAGGGCGAGGACGTTGAACGTCTTTGTCTTTCACACTATAACTGCAGCCTGCCCCATGTATTTAACCTTGGGCTAAGGAAGGATGAGTAGACGTCTGCCTTTATCTTGAACTATGGCCTTGAAGAAACCACCAAGGGAATCATGTTTGAAAAAGAAAAAAGAACGGAAAAGGGTATTCATGAAAGAGGAAACGTTGCGCTGCCAATTCCATTCAGTGCAGTATTCACATATTTAATTTAGATAATGGTTAAATTCTGAATGCTTGAAAGTAGGAAAATTGTTTTTCGAAAAGGAGGAGTTAATGAGTTCCATTTTGCAATCTCAGCGGAAGAGACACTAGTAGTTTTATAGTTACTTCTTGCTTTAGGAACTGATTATGAACAGTTATATGTGAAAACTTAGTATCATGACCATGGTTTGGTCTTACCGTGTCTCGAATGGGAAATTGAACTTTAACAATACGATACTGTAATGCACTAATTCCTTTTCTTTGCTAACCTCAAGTCTAACATGCGGCGCAAAACGCGAAAAACGGTACTAATCTTCATCGATTCAATCACCACCTGAACAAAAATGCAGATGAGGGAAACGTCACGAAGTTACGTGGCACAAACGAGCTCTTTAAAAACTCCAGCAAAGCCTGTTGCGAGGCCTTTTTTATTAGGTT
>JJRW01S0016909.1:38765-51623 GCA_001188405.1 Loxosceles reclusa
CCGAAGTCTTTTGTAGGGAGAATCTTACATCCCTTCCAGTTGGAAGAGAGAGGGAGAGAGAGAGAGAGGTCAGGGTATCGACCCGATCACGAATGGTGGACTTAATAGTTGGGTCCTTTGTTAACTAGTGTGAGTCCATGTGTTAGGGCGCCATTGTAATGAAACTCCCATTTCGTCGATGCATGGAATCAAACCTACGGATCTGTCACCTCCGGATAGATGGCTACGCCGACATAAATCCGGGCAGCTTATTATCGAAGTGTTTTGTGGGAAGAACCTTACAATATATGGAACGTTTGTTTAAAAAATAATAATCCGTATATACACAATTAAAAGTTTTCTCGTAAAATTACTGTTAAGTAACCGGCAGCAGTCTGTCCATACTCATTTACCGTAATCTTACGTTACTGGAAATATTTCATAATTACGGTTATTTAACGATATTTTACAAAAGTGGGTTCGCAATACGAAATGGGATGAAGCTCATTGGAGAAAAGATTAGGTTACAACTAAAGCATGAGTTTTTATAAAATAGTGGTAAACAACTGGAATAATCTGGTGAAAGAAGTGATTCAGTCAAAGGCAGTTGAAAAAGTTTCAAGAGAAAAATTGATTAGCAACTCAATATTTGTATCTAACGACAATTTCCGTTTTCCCCTGTTTGCACTGATTAGCTTCGGATTTAATTCTTCATTAGTTGAGAATTAGTTATGCCGTTGGTTTTGTGGGTTTTTTGCCTGTTTGGAAAAGGTCATTTCAGTTTTTTTTTTTTCCCTTTTCCTCTCCTAATTGTTGTGTATTTTTGTTTGTTGTGACGAGGAGGAACTCTGTTCCCTAATTTATGCTAATGTATCCATATGACGACAGAAAAGGTATCCGCAATTTTTGGGTATATGTGTGTAAATTTTTCTTTGCATATTGTTGTTTCATGTGACTTAATTCACTTATTCCTTGTGTATTTTTTGTTGTAAAGGTCTCCGCAATTTTATGGGTAGTTGTATGTTTATTTGTCTTTGTATATAATTGTTCCATATGAACTTATTTCCTTTATATCTTGTGTATTTTTTGTTTGTTCCCTAATTTATGCCAAGATATTCTTCGTGACGACGAGGAGGGTCTCCGCAGTTTTACCGGTTTTTTGACGCGGTCGACCATCGTGGGCTTTTTCCTGTTCCTGACTTCTTGTTTTGTACTTGTAAAAGCAACTAAATACTGAAATTTTACATCTTTACTGTTACTTAAATGCAAAACTGTTATTTAATTGTAATCTGCAAAATCAGCACAAAAGTTGTAAAGAAAAACTTTACTCATGTCGACACCGGAATTCAAACCTACGGATCCGTCAGCTTTAGAATGACCGCTTTACCGGTTAAGCTACGCCGACGGGGTAACTAAGTAGCTTATTTTGAAGTCATTTGTGCGTGCACATTACAAAGCTGACAATGTTATTACAAACTATTCGAAGGAAAGAAAACAGTATTTGCAGTTACTGATTTTTCCAATATCCACCTGGGGGTCAGAATCACTGTGATTTTAAGGTTAGTTTTTTTTTTAGTAACCGAGGTAATAACGTCTGAAATACGGTCGTAAGACAAATGTCTTTACAGAAAGTTTTAACAGTGTGCCGTTTGTTGTGTGAAATTATGTTCTTGTTTTTTTGCATTATATCCTTAACGGTTACAGACAGTTATTTTTACAGTCGGGAATGGAATTGTACATTGATTTTGCGGTTATGATATTGTTTCCTGAATAAATGAGAAAATAACCGTTGAAATAAGGTCGTCAAATCGGTTCTTTTTACAGAAATTTTTAGCAGCAACTTTGCGTAAAGTCATTTGAAACTTCCGTTTTTCAGCTCCAACAACGCCGCACGATAATTGATACGGAGAGAAAAGAAAGACAATAAGCAGCAAGGGATAAAACAAAATCTGTGTGTAAAACTAAAAATATCACAATCAACTAAACAATGAAAGAGTAAACATTTATTTAAAGGCAAAACGTCGCGGCACATATTTTTGCATAAGCCAACAGAACGTCGTGATTTCTCACCGAAAGACAGAGAGAAACAGGGGAAAAAGGATATAAACGGCGAAATATGAAAGTGTCACACGCGAACAGGGGTCTGTATATGTGCCGACATGACTCAGTTTGCTTAGGCAAATAGCAGCTGGCAGTGAGAACATATTCATCCATAAAGGCCTAAGTAAATTTCCATAATTCTGGCACAGTCAAGGTTGCACCGGCATCCGCAAAATGTGGAAGATATAACAAAACTGGCTGTCATTCTTAATTCCCGGGGCGCCATAGGAAGTAAATTTTTATCTTCCCCTTGAGCTACAGACTGGCAGAGTTAAAGGGCGGGGAAAACATCGCTATAACTGTCATGACGTTTTCCCAGGAAAAGGGATAAAATTCCCTTTACTTTCTGCCATTTGTCCCTTTTCTCTTGCTAAGGTATCTACTCCGCTTCCAATGTAAACATGATTTAAGGCCTTTTGATGCTAAAGTTATTCTCTTAAAATCTCGTAAGTTATACGGAGAAGTTATAAAATGCTATTTCGTCGATTTACGGGAATTCACCTAAAGAATAAAAGTTCTAGAGAAAATTGAATTTTCTAATGTCCACCCACGAATGACTTCAAAATAAGTGCAGAATTACAGCGTCGGCGTAGCTTAATAGATTAAAGTGGCCCCTCTGGAGCTCTGGGGATGGAAAATCCATAGGTTAAAAACCCGGCGTCGAAAAAGAGAAAAGTTTTTCTTTACAAATGGTGCCCGAACAGGGACGACACACATTAGTGGTCAAAGACCCAACTGTTAGGTCCACCATTCGAGGTCAAGTCGATACCCTGACCTCTCTTTCAAGTGGGGGAGGACATAATGTCCACCCACGAATGACTTCAAAATAAGTACAGAATTACAGCATCGTCGTAGCTTAATCGGTTTTGCTTGGCCGCTCTGGAGCTCTGGGGATGGCAGATCCGTAGGTTCGAATCCTGACGTGGACAAAAAGTAAAGTTTTTCTTTACAATTTAGAGTTTGTATTAGTTGTACCTAGATGATTTAAAGCGTCTCGAACACACACACACCATATGTGTTTTAAAAAATATAATAATGCATATAATGAGCGAACTATATGCCGTCATCAAGGTATCAGCTTTCGCCATCGGATTCCATCAGTGAAGAACGAAGAAGAACGTGCTACGCGATGAAGTCGTCAACCCAGTTTTCCACGTTGTCAAATACCTCGGAGTGTTGTAAGGTTCTTCTCGCTAAATGCTTCGATAATAATCTTTCCAGATACGTGTTGGCGTAGTTTACTCGATAAAATGGTCTCTCTGGAGATGAGTGATCCGTAGGTTCGAAACCCAGTGTC
The DNA here is from genome assembly GCA_001188405.1 of Loxosceles reclusa. Lineage (NCBI taxonomy): Eukaryota > Metazoa > Arthropoda > Arachnida > Araneae > Sicariidae > Loxosceles > Loxosceles reclusa. Next base: position 42,142 of record JJRW01S0016909.1, read on the forward strand.
GAAAAAAGGCTACTTTTCTTTACAGTGTACAACAAGCAAACATGTTACATCGTATAGAATATACGATAGTCTGAAGGGACTCTTTAGGGACAATACGCTGAGGGCTCGAAAACTTCCCAGTCAATCGTGAATAAAGTTTCTTGGCCGATATCGCTACATGCGGCCTCGCGTTATCATGGAGCAGCTTCACGAGATGCCCGGAAAAAGAAGAAACCATCAATGAATAAATAAAAAATGTTTATAAATATAGGAGTTTTCCAATAGCTCCGACAAGGGCGTTTTGTTCTTTGAAGATCATTTCAACATTTTAGGTGATGTGTTCATGATATTTCTTGGGATTAGCCTGAATATGTTCCCAACGGCATCATACGAGCTCACAGAAAATACAATCCTTCTTCGTAATAAAATACTATAAACCGGACAAACAACGTTAAATTGCATGAGTAGTTGGTTGGTCAAACTCGTTTACCTAGGTTTCGGTGGCTGATAGAGCCATCTTTCTCAAAACGACGACACAAATCCAAACGATGTTACCCCGACACGTGCTCTTCAAGCAGTCACAGAAACCTAAGTAAACGAGTTTAACCAACCAATTACTTATGCAACTTAACGTTGTTTGTCCGATTTATAGTATCATACGAGGTGCTTAGTTCAAAGTAGTCTGTTCTAGACTGGATCTTATGACAAAGTCAATAACTTCAGTTGACGGATTTTTGGAAAATTCAGAATAAGAAATTGAAGAAATACATGGCTCCAAAAGGGTTTTCTTGTTAATTGGAGAGAAATCCTTTCACTTATTTTCTTCCGGGAGAAAGCGACCCAACCAGAAAACATACCCAATGTCCGATCCACATTTCCTCGTGGTGCAGCCGTTAGTAGCCATGAAAGACATGGTGAACTTACGTGGATAGACTAACGCATACCTGTCGCAAATAAAGAAACGGGAAGAAAAGTGATTTTCCTGATATTAAAGCTGTTGATATCAATTTCTCCGAAAGATTTCTTTACATTATTCTTTTCTCGTTGAACTAACGACTTTACAGAGATATGTAAAAATCAAAGTTCGAATTACGTTTTTCTTAGACCCTTGCCTTAAATTTCTTCAAATTATCCCTAATGGTTTGACCCAGATCCAGCATTTCATAATACAGCTCACACTTCATATCTCCATAGATGCACAGAAGAGAACTTTCTTGGAGTGAATATTGCGCTTCGGTGTTAAAGCTGTCGCTTGACCATGACCTGCCAAATGTTTTTTTTTTTTTTTTTTTGCGCTTCGGATTGACGTAACATAACCACGTTTCATCACTGGTCAAAATTTTGCACAAGAAAGACTTTCTATGTTGTCCTTTTAACAGATTCAAACACTTTATATCACACTTGCTACTCTGGCTCAGTTGACTTGACATCCATTTTCCTTTCTTTTGAATCTTTCCCACTGCCTGTAAATGATTGAAAATGGTACGCTTTACTTACAACTTACAGTTGCCCAGAAAGTTCTTTTTGCGTTTGAGACGAATATTCATTCATCAGTGCTTGAAACCTCCCGGCGGCCGGTTCTCGATTTCTTGCATTGCATCATTAGCCTCAACCCGTCTGAACCAAAACTCATATGTGCTTTTTGATATAATATTCCCCCAAGAACAGAGTAGATCGATGCATATGCTTTTGCATTTTTTTTTATTTCGTCTTTGTTTATTCCTTTGAAAATTTACTTCAAGAATTTACTTCATAGGCTTACAATCGCGGGTATGTTTGTTCGCAATTCCGCAATCCATGTCACTTATTTGTATACCTAATTTAATCGAAACAAAAGTGTTTCTCATTTACTTTCTAATGACGCTCTATTTAACTAATTATACGCAAATTGCACGAATAATGTCTGTGCGGGATTCACGTAGGCAGGTCACCACTTTGAGGACGTCCAGAGTCTAGACCAACTCCGAACGATTTTCATGTGATTGATTGATAAAGCAGTAACACATCATGTTATTTAATACATCCGAACATCTTATGCAGAATGCAACTAATTATTACTTTATTAATTGATATACACATTTTTACAACTGCGTTGAAAACGGTTGGATGGGCGAAAGCGTTCCGTGGGAACTTAAAATTGCTTGTTCGTTTTACTTCACATGCACGCATATATGAAAATATAAAATATTGTTTAATCGTATGCATATTTGTCGCACGACCATGCATGCTCAGCGTACCTGTAACACCACTAATAAAGTAACAACATCGCGTCTTTTTGGGATATTGCTGTCATTTTATAGTCCGACACGGACAATACATTTTAATAACTCGCTTTGTTTCTGTTACAAGCAACTTTGCAAACACAGATTTAGGACCTGCTGCAACGCAAATAACCAAAAGCGTAGATTACGCCCTAAAGCAATCGATCTTCTGACTTTTAAAAAGCATTGAATTCAGTTCCGATATTCGTTGATATACAAAGTGAATTGAAAATCTTGAAACGTTTTTAAAAAATCATAATTACGTGAATAATAATGGTAACGAAATAAATACATGCATTATTGCTGTAATCGGGGCCTTATTAACGTACGAGCCTCCGGGGCCTATGCCTTGGTCACCCCAGATGTTACGGACCCCGAAATTCGGTAAATAGTTAAAGATTTTATACACGTTTAAGTTTAAATGATAAGCGAAACTTATATTGATAAATCAAGCACACGAAGGTCACAATAAGTTGATTATGTTAATAAAGTTTATTAAACGTATCATGCAGTTCTGTATGGATGGAGGCTTCAGTTCAGTTAGGACCTGAGCCCCTACATATCCAAATCGATGTCGGTTTTGTTTACGAACTGAAAGAAAATGTACAATATGAGTTCAAATCAACCCCACCAAATGTCGTCCCCATCTGGAACGAAGATTACCGTCTCGCATATTGTATCTTCAATAAGGCAGCCAGCATTTCTCGAGCAATACCTGATGATGCGATACTATGTTCTGGACAGCATGATATAGCAATTCTATGAGTTGGGAAGACTGAGAAGAAATTTATGCACATATTATAGCTGTCGTACACATTGAGAGAAGCTAAATATTTTTCTCTTCCTTTCCGAGATCGAACCGGGGTCTTTCAGTTGGTCCTCGAAAGCGCTAACTACTACACCAAAAGGACGCAAATAAAATAGATCTCTAAATGTTCTCCTTGGCAATTTGAATCAGGGTTTAATTTTTTCTGTTATTCCGCATTTTGAGCGGACTGGAATTTCAACATAATTTAACCCCTGTGAGCTCGATATGTATTTTAACTATCTATCTCTCTCTATCTATAGTTAGCTCACTTCGGCGCCAACGGAAAATCCTCTGTTCGATACTGGAAAAGGGGTAGGAAAAACAGATATTTTGCATCTCTGAGTGTGTATGGCAGCTATAACACCTGAAAACCTGTTTTTCTTATTCTTACTGAGCTGTGGGACAGGCATAGTTAAGATATAATTTTAAGCGTATTATATGTGAACATGCCGTCTGATGTAACCTTGCTACGTCCCGAGTGACGTTGAACGATCTCTGTACACCTGCGACTTGAGGTATCCCCCACAACCAATAATACTAAGGATTCAGATCTGGGAAACTAGGCAATGATAATGATGAGAATACAGGAAAAGCATATTATTGAACTAGGTTCAGAAGAGAAGATTCGTTTGGGGTGTTTTCATCAAGCGGGAGACAAGATCGGAGAAATAGAGTCTTTCAATTATTACATGATCAGTAAAAAAAAAAAAAATCGCATCTTTGGTAAGTTTGTCCGCCATTTCATTTCCGGATATTTTGGAATGTCGGGAAATCCAGAAAAATATAAATGGGGATGAGGACATGTGAGAATGCTGTAATTTCATTAATTGTAATAATTAATGGAAAAGAGTAAGTTAAGTATTATGGTGGCTTTCACGAGAACAGTTTGCACCTAGAGTTTGTGAAAATAGTGAAAGGTCCAAAATTGTATTCAAATGCATAAGGAACGAGTGTTACTCTCGCAGATTAAACATTTTTTATTTAATTGTATAAGATTTGCAAGAGACTTCACACAAAATATCCGATTGAATATTTAAAATTCCACTTCTTCGCACTATATCAGGCGCAACCTCGACATTTCAGAATTGATCCATCATATTTCTCTTGAGCGTCATAAATTGAGCGTCATAAGTCTTGAGCTCTCTTGAGCGTCATAAGTCGCCTGTTAACGCAATATTCTTCTTTCAAGCCTTACTCATTCAAAAACATAAGACTTTTTGTTTCTCATGCTGTTGATCTTTGGAAAGATCTGAGTAAATGGGGAAATTTCCATCATTGAAAAATGGAAATAGTTTTAAAAAAATACAAATGCAAAATAAAAGTCAGATACAGACAAAAGTCCACCATGGCTGACGGCGCTCCAAAAGTCCATAAAATTGCGAAAAACTTTTCAGCAATTTTATGGAATTTTGTCGTGGTAATATGGTTTGTGGAAGCTGTGTCGTAAGGCCTATTCCAAGGACTCCTCTATTTGAAGGAAAGCTGAGTACCAACACACTCTACTAATTTTAAGCTCTTTAGAAGTTTCAAGATGTAATGGAAGTGAACGCTAGAAGATTGGCAAGGCAAGGGCTGATTCCAGTATCTACCAGTCTAACAATGGCGAGCAAAGACGTCTGGAAATTGCAATTTGCTTACTCGAATGCTCATCAGTTTCCCAAATCAGAACGTGAAACAAAAGTGCTTTGTTGAAACTATTTCAGAAGTGTTACCATTCACCCAAAAATTGTTAGTTGAAGTTCCGACGGCGTAGGTGAAGTCCAGGTGACCAAACGCTTTTCTGCCATTAAAGGTTGTCAAACTATCCCTCAGGACAAAGAAGAGAGAGAGAGAGAGAGAGATTCACTTGCTCTTTAAGCGTAGAAATTCCAGAACCAGATACTACTGTTGAATCAACAGATAGTAATCAAATGCAAAGTGATGCAACGCTGATAGTTAAACAGGAACAGTGCGAGACGGTTAAATAATACTTTCTTGAAAGAATATTTGAGCAAAAAGAGGTCATAATTGCAGTTTGAAACTACTGTACTAGGATTCTTGCATTTTTATAACCTTATCTTGTTAAATCACCTTTCACAATTGTACTAGCAATTACTCTTACTATCCTCTCGGAGATACATGTGTTATTTCATGTGCATGATATTCTCAGAATCATACTTAAATAACAAAGAAGGTGACCATGCACGCAAAACGTTGCAGATGAGCACTTGGTTCTCGCCAAATGTTGAGAGTAGGAGATTTTTACGGGATTAAGCAATATGGGGTTGCTCTCTGCTCCTGCAAGACTTGCCGTTAGTCTTCCCGTTTTGACCAAATTTTGTGGAGAGTTTGTTTTAAATTTCAAAACTATCTTCTTTACAGATGCAACAAACATTGCAAACTGCTTTCATAGGGCGAAACGCTTGCAAAACTACAGTTGCTGTTTCAGAATTACGATAATACAATTTCACAAAAAGCGCCTTTTCCAGTGACGCCTGCGTAGGGCGCGTCGTTCCGTAATTAACGCGTGTTACCTTCACAGTTCCATTTACAGTGGCCGTTTGTTGCAACACGGCACGCCATCTGGTGGAGAAATTACTTTGAACTACCACAAAATTTCATCTTTCTCTCTCTCCCTCTCTTTCTCTGTCTATCTATTTCCATACCCCCTCTCTAAAATGGCATATCTACGAAATAAAATGCATACAAATGACGAAATAACCATACCCAGTGCAGACAGATAACTTAAATTTCATAGTTTTTCTTTGCACTTAAGTACAGGGTGCGACAGCTATTTGGAAGATATCTATGTTTTGAGTGAGACTGTGAGATTATGTAAAACTAAATGCACTTTCTTTCTTCGACCATTCCAACCGTCCTATCTCTCTTAATACCCATCCAAACTCTCCCAAAATCTCTCCGACTCTTCTCCCAACTAACCAACCATCTGACCATCCAGCTTTGTGATCCAGCTCTCTGATCATTCGATCAGCTTTGTGTGATCCAGACTTTTCAATGCTCTTACTGTTTCAGGAAGCCGTTTCCGACCCGATATTCCTATGTGATTCCGATTCGTCTAAGTGTACTCTATCTCCCCTCCAAGTGTGTAACATATTAGCTGGGACACCCTGTATATATAGTTTTTCTTTTGAAATATGATTTCTCCTAAATTTCTTATTGGATTCTCAAATAGCTATCTCTTCCTGGAGATACCAATATTCCTAATGCCCTGAACTCCCTGTTTACCTCTTTCTTCTAATAAAAATACATTTCAGACTTAAGGAGTTTAGACATTTTTTTTTCACAATTTTTCATAATTGTCGCAGATTCTGTACTTAATTATCTTCTCTAGTGTAAACAATATTATACTTTGAGAAAGGGGAACTAAACGTGGTTCCAATTGCTGAATGGTCAATCAAAGAAAAAGAATTTAGTAGCAGTACCTTTCATTGTTTTGTTGGTCGATGGTAGGTCCCTGCTCCACGGTGGATCTCCATGAGCCGTAAAGTCCCTGAGCTTCAGATAACTTATGCTCAGTCGGATGATGGAAGCTTTGTCCAGTTGGCTGGTGATGGCTGCTGGCAGCGGAAGTAGTTTGGCCAATTCGTAGAACTCGTAGTTTTCTTTTCCCCTCCGCGAACGGGCAGCGTCCCTGGATTTCTCCTTCCGCATTTCCAGTATGCTGTAGAGAAAAAAAGCAAGGGTGAAAACCTGACACTGTACAATTGGTCATGACTAAATGTAATTATCAAAAGCACAAATGTACACTGAAGTGGCAAAAGTCATGGGATAGTAATATACAAATATCTAGGTGGTGGTAACATCGCGTAACAGACGCAAAAATGGGCAGTGTGTTGTTACTTCTTTCAGCTGAACAGGAGTGAGTCATGTGAAACGTTTTCTAACGTGATTATGGCTACACGAAGGAAATTGATCGACTATGAACGCGAAATGCTAGTTATAGCTCGATGCATGGAGCGTTCCCTTTCTGGCATTGTTCAGGAATTCAACATTCCTTGATCCACAGTCCGCAGTGTTGAGAGTTTGATGAGAGTACCTGATTTCAGGCATTACCTCCCACCGTAGGCAACGCAGGGGCCGACAGCGTGTTCTTAATGACAGCGACTAGCGACGTCTCAGTAGAGTAGTCGGTGTAAACAGAAAAGCGACACAGCGTCAAATAACTAGTTGGTATGAGCTGATGGTAGGGTTCGGGTGTGGCGCAGACCTCACAAGGACCTAAGTTGTAAACAGGGTACTGTGCAATTTCGTGTAGGTTCCATAATGGTGTGGGGCGTGTTTTCATGGCATGGACTGGGTCCTCTGGGCAAAGTGAACCATGCACTGACTGGAACGTGTTATGTTCAGCTGCGTGGAGACCGTCTGCAGCCATTCATGGATTTCATGTACCCAAACCAAGATGGGGGTTTTCCAGGATGGCAATGCATTATGTCACCGGGCCAAAATCGTTCGCGATTGGTTTGATAAACATTCTGGAGATTTTCAGCAAATGATGAGGCCAGCTAAATTGCGAGACATAAACGTCACCGAACATATATGATTGAAAGGTCCGTTCATTTTCGAGACATTCTGTCCCTGCAACACTTCCACAATTATGGACGGCTATACAGAGAGCAAGGCTGAATAAGTATTTCTTCTGGGGAGTTCCGTCGACTAGTTGACTCTATGTCACGTCGAACTGCTGCGAAAGGCGGTCCGACACGATATTAAGGGGGTATCCCATGACTTTTGGCACTTCAGTGTATAATAATGCAATGATGAGAAAATGTTTCTCCAGATTTTAACACTGTCGATGTTAAATCGAATGTTAAATTATTTCTGCCCATGAAAATGAATTGAACCGTTTCTATGATTTTGTACTCCGTTGCTATAACGTCTGAATCATGAAGAAACAAAGCAGATAGCTATTAAAGACACATAGTCATATAAGGTAAAACATAATAAGCTTCATCTGATTGTTACATACTCCTCGTTGTAATAAACCCAAGGTCCGACATCATTTAGCTCTTGTGAACTTCTTAGGAAACAAAATTTAAAATTGACCAAACCCCGACTGTTTAACGTCAAGAAGAATCTAAAGCGTTAAATACAATTTGGGATCAAAAATAGAGAATTTAGTTTTAATATTTCCTTTACACATGAAATCCTAAGAACCCTCACAAAAAAACATACACTACGCTTGATACATGCGTACTTCACATAAACATCACTCGCAAGTAGCTATTTGCACAGATAGAGAAAGCCATTTTTGAATAAAGTGGATGTTTTCTGTGGAATTCTGGAAGTTCTGTTTTAGTGTTTCTTCTGTTTCTAATTTTTATTAAAGGCATTGACGATAACATTACCGTGTTGCTTACAAGATTAAACAATACAGTGGGAATAAAACTCGACCTATCGCATTTCTGTACCAAACCCTCAATCCACCAAGCTATGCTAGAAATTGTAAAAAAAAATTGAATTTCTGTGTAATTTATGGTCACGGACTGACCACGAACATCTTTCTAGGTTAAAGTTCATCAAAATTTGAAGCATCATTATAACAGCTCGACTGCAAGTGGTAGGTTTCAGCAGAGCACCTCTTGCCTAAAAAGAAAAGTGCTTTGATTATTAATCTACAGTGTGTAAAGAAAACTTGTCCTTTTGTTGACGCCGGGATTCTAACCTACGGATTTCTCATCTGCAGAGAGACTGGTTTTTCATATAAGCTGCGCCGACACTTTTCTGGTAAGCTTAATTTCGAAGCATTTTTGAGGGGTAACTTACATCTTCCCCCAGGTTGAGAGAGAGGCCAGGGCCCCTCTTAACTTCCAGTGGTGGACCTGATGGTTGGCTCCTTGGCCACGAGTGAGTCCATAAGTTCGTGCGCCACTGTAAAGAAAAGTTCCCTTTTCTCGTTGACGCCGGTACTCAAACCACGAATCTGTCAGCTGCCTTCCCAATTAAGCTATGCCGACATTCATCTCGGAAGCTTAATTTTGAAGTCTTTTGTGAGGAGAACCTTACACCGTGTATGCAATAGCGCTGGTTTATGCGAAAAAAACTAAATAAATAAAGGCTTTTAACTTGTAAATCGTAAAACACTTTACTAAAGATAATTATGTTTTATTACTTTTTGATTTTGATTTTATTTGTTTTAATTTAATTGGGGATTAAGCTCGTCGGATCCATATTTATAGACTTTTTCATGCGTCCCAGCCAGGTTGTATATGTGAGATCCAATTATCACTCAACCAGCAGCGAGAAGTGCATTTAACTGTAAAACAAAAATGTACGTAAATTCATTTAATGCAAACATGTCAGCGTGAGATGTACAACTTGGTAAATCAAATCAATTTTACCCCAGTTCCATTACATTGTTTTACAATGAAATTGGAAGTTGGGGGGGACGTGAAAAAGTTCTTGACACAGATTCTGAAGATAAGCGTCGACTCAAC
>JJRW01S0016971.1:33297-43628 GCA_001188405.1 Loxosceles reclusa
TTGCTAAAATTAAGATTTAAGTTAGAGATTTATTACGTGTTATTGCAATTGTTATATTTAAATTGAATTAAATACTGCATATACCATGAGTAGTAAACGCTCATGCAGGGTTAAGAATCCGAAGATCTCTGGAAGATTTTTTTCTTTTCCTTTTCTAACACGGTTGGTGATCAGACCTTTGAAATTGAGGCTAGTTCTGTTGAATCTCATGCTCTGCTATCTTGCGCGGTTCAGCAGGGCCCTGCAGTGAATAGGTCATTTATACGTTTGTAAAAACCAGTGACTCTGGAAGTGATGAAGTCTTCCACTTCCCGATAAATTGACGCGTCGTTGGCATAGCCTTTGTTAGACAAAAATTATTCAAGCGCCAGAAAAATTGGGTACTTGTTGAGGGAAAGGTCAAGAAAATATGGAGGACGAGGCATAGTTTCTTATCCCAAATTGTTGATTTCTTGTAGGGTTGACATTGCCATATGTGGCGTAAAGCAATAGGACTAGTTGCTTAAGGTACAATTTATCATGCATTTGCCACATATCTGTACGATATCGACCCACATTTATTGTTGCAGGTCGATATTGAATAGGAAGGAATGAACAGTGAATAAATAACATCAGCAGATTACCACGTAATAAATAACGTCTTCCTTGGATGCAAATGTGATTTTCGAATCCTTCCTGGAGAGTTTCACACTCTCAACCATTGCAATAAAGAAGTATGATTGTCATACAAGATCCGCTTCTCATGTACAGTAACAACTCGTTTCAGGAACCTTTGCTCTTTACTTTTTTTAAGAGACAAAAGAACACTTCCAAACGTCCGTGCATTGTTTTCATCCCTGAGTTCGTGGGGCACCTACTTGTCGAGCTTTCTTACTTTTCCTAATATCGCCACATACCGTGAAACAGTTGAAAAGGAATCATTAAGTTCCTAGGGCACTGACTTGTCGAGCTTTCTTGCTTTTCCTAATACCGCCAAGAACCGTGAAAATAGTTGAAAAGTATAAATTAAGTTCCTGGGGCACCTACTTGTCGAGCTTTCTTTACTTTTTCTAACATCGCCAAATACCGTGAAACTGTTGAAAAGTATACATTAAGTTTCTAGGGCACCCACTTGTCGAGCTTTCTCGCTTTTCCTAATACTGCCAAATACCGTGAAAATAGTTGAAAAGTATGCATTAAGTTCCTGGGGTACCTACTTGTCGAGCTTTCTTACTTTTCCTAATATCGCCAAATACCGTGAAACCGTTGAAAGGTGTGCATTATGTCCTTAACCATCTTTCGTACCGTTTGTCATTTGTCTGATTCGATGAACTCCTTTCATTCATCCGAATCAATGGAGGAAGGACGAAGCCACGGGGTTCGTTTTGTAGGCTCAAATCTTCTGAGCACGATTTTTTTAAACCAACGCCGAGTTCCTCCATGTAATGTTTTTTGGCGTTTTTTATTTCAGCTGCGGCAGAATTTCCCAATTTGAACTCGTAAATGCATAGCAATTTTATTTGACTAGGTTCCATGATTGACTTTACGTCGGTTGTAATTAATGTTTAGTGCTCGTTTAACGAAACAAGTATTACAAGTGCATTACCCACATGCGTCGTTGCCACGTGGTATTAAAAATATGCATGAACCTCACCGCTTGCTTTCTTCAACAGCCTCTAGAAAGGGCACGTCATTCAACTGTCATTTCATTTGCATCGACCCAATAGGTGAGCCCTCCAGAATATCAGCTTGGATTATAGAGGACAAGCACAGAAAGAAATACATAAGCATAATTTATTTTCTACCTGGCCTAGAACTCCTATTTACTTTCTTGACGGTGTTCATAGGGCTACCTAAATGTTCTTCATGGTTAGGATGTTAATGTTTATGCATTTTATTACGATGTTTCAATAACGTTGACAATTATTTAACAATATCCCAAATTTAGTTTATCTTTTTTCTTTCCCAAGTTCACCTGTAGTATATAACACTGCTATTACAACGCAGACTTTTTCAGAGTTCCAAAACAGTAACTTTCTATGACGCTTCATTAATTGGTAAAAAGTCAAGTCAATAAGATAGAACTCATCTCAGAGTCCGCAGCAAATTTGTGCGCTCTGTGCCAGGAAGGTCTCAAATCTTTCAGTTGGAAATTCGGTTTAAAGACTTTCGTAAGCTGTTGATTTGAATATATTGATTCCCGTTGCAAAATCAGAATAACTGCCGAAGTTGTAGCCAATGATGGACGGTTGTTCAATTCTGCTAGATTCTCAAATTAAGGAGAGGTAGGAATGAAAATTTCTCTTTAAACTTGTCTGCATTTGACGCTTTAATTCCTAAATGTTTGTCAGATAAGAAATACACGAAGTTTTTTGCCGCCCTTGTGAATTAGTATTGCAAAATTTGGCAGATCAAACTATTTCTCATTGTAAAATATTCCATGTACAGTCAAACGAGTAGCATTTTAGAAAATAATAGAAATTATACTGCACAATTTGTAACAAAAGAAATTAGGTCAAGACACATACTGGTTAACTACAGGTACACTTATTTAATAAAACTTCATGTAATACCGAATATAGGAGACCGTCATTAGTCACTGTTGTAAGAACAGTCAGGAAAAAGAAAAAAAAAATATTGGTCCGAGAACTTTATGCGCCTATTCGAGGAACACTCGAGTAGTGTAAGTTGCACAAACAATGTTCAGGGTAAGTTTTAAATCCGAAACCTCAGACGAAGTGCAGCGAATGAGATTCCTCGAAAAAAAAAATATATTTTGGCTTCTAGGAGGCGGTTTTCTTCTTGTCAGAAAGAGACGCCTGTTGAAAGTGGCCTCCCGCAAGGATCAATTCAAGGACCTCCCCTCTTCATTCTGTGAATGATTCAGAAGTGGTGTTTATTGTGTCAGTTTTTAGAAAATTATGCAAGTTGAGAATAATGAATCTGCCGTAAATAATCTTTCAAACAATAAATTAGCGGAATCGTTTCAAGAATAGGATACGGTTTCTAATGTTGAAAACTGTAAAGTGATGAGTTTCGTCAGTAAAAAAAATGCAGGAGATTTAGGTGCTAGTTAAGAGACACAAAATTTACGATGGCGGACTGTATGAAAGACCTAAAGGTATCATAACGTCACCTCAAGAATCGTCAAACGGAACGTTTTTGAATTTTGAAAGGATTTAGAAGAGGCCTTTTTATTTTTAAACGCTGTTTCCGGGCCCCATAATTCTGTGACCAATCTCGCGGGGTTAAACATGACGCCTTCTTAAGTACGTCAAGGTTTCGGAACCAATGCTTGAAACTAATGGTTGGAATTTCGTTGCATCTCCTGTTACGTTGGGATAACGCGAAATAGCTCTTACACTTAATAAACCGTAACATAATACTTCTGGTAACCGAGTCCTTACCAGATTCGGTAAGGTAATCTTCTGGTATTTTGGGGCATTATATAATCTTAACAGTCATTCACGCAACAAATGCAGTAAGAATAAAATAAGAATCAAAGGAAAAGGTGTGCGCGCGCTCTCGAAAATAATTACCGTTAGTCTGAGATTTTTCTGAACTAGACCGTAACTGTGTTCGTGTAGAGAAGTGCGTAATACAAAACATGCTTACCTTGCGTACGACGGTGAGATAAAGGGCCTGCGATCGTGGAGAGGTCTGCCTAATGAAGGGCGCGATGAAAGATGAACTTGTAGAAAGAAGAATGCCGATTGCCCTTTTCGTTTCACCATCTCGAGGTGGAAAACTGATGGTAACATTGGGAATCAGCGTCGGTTATAACCTTCATGGCGCTTAGTTCATGTGCATACTAGGTGTTTTTGCTGTCAGTGGTTACAAAATCGATCAACACTAGATGGTTGTCACTGAGGGTCGCAATAAACGTTGGGAGAAAAGCAACTGACGGGCAATTGATGAGGAAGCCACGCTACATATTATTTACGTACTGAAAACTAATATGCAATAAACTCCATAGCAGCAGATTATGTATTGGTACAGTTTTTTATCTCGTACAACGCTCTATTGACAAAGCACCAACGTAGCTTATCACCTCGAAATGCGATGCTTTAGCTGCGTGGCAGGCAGCCGCAATTTAAATATCCGGAGCAAAGTTAAATAATTCCTAGCGCACCACAGCAAATGGTGCGAAGTTCAGCAATGTACAATGTTGTAAAAAAACCTACTGCCTTTTGTCGACACTGTCGGCTCTTCTATAGAGTCCGACACCGAGAGTAAGGTCGTAAAGTGAATTCAGACGGATTGTGAGAGGAGTACTATCTCTGTAAGCCGCACTCTGAGCATTACAACGTTGTATACCTATTTTATACAGCGTATAGTTATGTGTGTCTCTGAACCCACTTGACGTGACCCCAATCCAACGCTGTTCCGTATTGGGGGTTCTGTGGGGACTGGAGCAAGGCAGAGACCCACACGTGGCTGGCGTCCCAGCCTTGGGAGCGAAAGATGGTTTACAGGCAGAAGAGCCGACCAGTTTAACTGGGAAACGGGGAAAGAAGTTCCACGATAAGAGGGGCTGAGACACGTTTCCTAGTCTCGCTCCCCTGATCTGAAAAGATCTTGCCATCCTTTGCCCTTCCACTTGGAAGGATGTAGGCAGGTTTTTTGAACGCGCAGCGACCTTCGGGTCTCTCACTGCTTTTCCCCACGGGCCAGTGGGGGGCACGTTTGGTCACGCCAGTCTTGCCTGGAGTCAGACAGGAATTGAGGCGAGCCCGAGCTCACCACTCGAGGCTCGTCAGGGGGGTAGTAGGTACTGGGAGATCTCCGTACTGCCTAACACTTGTGAAGAGTAGAACTAGCAAAAATTGACTGGATAGAAACGTGGTTCAGACAGGAAGTTGATCTTGGCGATGTACTGGCACAGATTATGTAGACTGGAGTTGAGAGCACGCATACAAGGCAGCTAGGCTCTTCGCTCCTAGCCTGATTTTGCAGAGTCAGAGTCTCGTTGATCCTGGATAGGTTACCACTGGCTCGAAATCGCAAAGCGACCAATACGTGATTCTCCAAAGACGACGCCGTCACTAAGCGGACGGGTACGGCAAATATCTCGAGTCTTCGACTCGAACATTCCGACTGCCTTTTGTCGACGCCGGGATTCGAACCAACGCATCTGTTATCTCTATAGTGGCCGCTTTACCGGTTAAACTACGCCGACAGGTATTTGGGCAGCTTATATTCGAATATTCCTGGAGAGAACTTTACAATGTCCATGGGAACCAACGTAAATAAGCCACGACTTACGGGCTGAATACACATATAAATTCTATTATATGACAGCAGTTATTACAACAGTAGTCGTCATAACATTATTAATAAAATATATATCGGTTGCTTCAGGAATGGATCAGAAGTACTTGCCGTTTGGGTGAAAGAACCAGTTCTTCTGAGCTGCCAACTGGTCACTCCTTTAATACACTTCACTGGTGAAAAAGCACGGTTCATCGATGACGTTCTCTATACATGTGGGAAGAAGATCTAAGTCCCAAACTTTCTTCGTACTTCTCTTGTCGCTGCTTGGCTTCAGGATATTCATGCTGGACATAATTTTGGGCTTATTTTAACATACGCCCATAAGCATTTCTACGCCGAAACATTGCAAATTTGAATAAGAATAAAATAAATAAATGCATATAATCACGACTTTCACTTTTTATAAACTGAGATGGTACAATTGGAATCAAAATTCTTTTTTGTGATTACTTTACTTTCAGCGAATCGGGAGTCTTGGTTGGTTAATTGGAACTTAGTGACACAAGGATCTGTAAAGGCCATGCTGTGCCAAATGAAAGGTAATACGAAACACTAAAGCGCTCAGGTACCTCGGAGACGTCACATCACTCCACGTTCTCGCTAAAAGTGTGAGCCACTAAGGGGCAGGAGTACAACTTTAGTTTTAACATCACCTTGTGTAATACAACATGCATTAAACTCATATTACTAAAAAAAGTAGGTTGTATTTAATTAATATTTTAAGCTATGTCTATATCCGGCAGTCACAATGGGGAATTTCACCCTGTAGTTAAACTGTTTTGCACGCTCTCTCTGAGATGCTAAATGTTTTTTACACCCCCTCCCCCCCCCATGATCGAACGAGGATCTATCGTTTGGTGCACATTTGGTAGACCCCGGTATCGAAACTAATCCTTTCGTTTTGTGTTCTTACTCATCCATATATCATTAATACAATAATTTAACATTTTACAATTTCTACAATTGTAAGGGAGATTATCTACTTCCCGTCCTCTTTGTACTTTCGAAGTTTCCGATATTGATTGAAATGAAACCGAATACACAATATTTGTAGTATAATCCCCACACAGGAGATAATAAAACAAAACCAAGGCTTTAGCGGTGGCTGTGGTTCTTAAGCCGATTTTTCCCATACACCCCCCTCACATACACGCCTCCCTGACGGCTCTGTTCCCCGACTCACCCAACCACCTCCTTCTTCCAGGCTCGTTCGTAGCTCAAGATTCTTCTTACAGAAGAAGGAGCCAGCTGGGAGCTCATCAATCAACTGGCGGGGATTTATCCCAACTCCGGAAAATTCATCCAATCTCGTGGGGTCACCGTGGAACCCCTTCCTCATCGATATGTTACCCTCCTGGAGATTTTGCTCCATAGAACTGAAGAAAGCAAAACTTCGGTTGCACAAATGCTAAGACGTGTGTGTAGTTCTTCCTCATCACAAGTGAAAACTGAATATCAGAGAATCTGACAGTGTTGAAGACGAATCTCAGAACTGTTCTTATTATTTCTGCACACATTCATTCCTATTCTCAACAAACTCTTCTTAGTATACTACTTCGAAATTATTGTTTTAAATTTGGTCTGTTAACGATAAAGGTATATTTTCTGTAATTATTTTTAGTAGGCTGAAAAGGTAGGTAGGCTGAAAAGTAATGCACACATTCCTGTAGAGCGCGAGGGAAAACACAAATAACAAGAACGGACAAAAAGTGCATTAAAGTATAATTCGTACGTTTCAAAATCATATATTTATTTTTCAACATAGTCACCGTTAAGACTAACACGTTTCTCCCAACGTGTAACAAGTTTCTGCATTCCGTCACTAAAAATTCTTCCGACTTTTCTCGAATCCAGGACTTGACAGCTGCCTTCACCTCATCGTCCGAGGTGTAATGATTACCCTTGAGGTCTCTTTTGAGTAGAGGAAAAAAATAAAAATCGCAAAGAGTGAAAACGGGGGAATAAGGTGGGTATGGAATCGGTTCAAACTTCAGATTTCGCAAAACCTCTCCAGTTGCGCGCAAGGTGTGTGGACGAGCGTTGTCATGTTGCAAGATTATTGGTGTCAGGCTACCTCTAACACGACCAACTCGACGTCGGAGGTGTTTTAGAGTCTGTGTGTGCTGAGAAGAATTGACCGTTGCCCCTCGTTCCAGAAAATCGGTCACATAAACTAGGTGACCATCCCAAAACACAGTCAAAAGAAGTTTTTTTGCGGATGGTTGTGTTGGAGAAAACGGATGTCGATATTCAGTACTTTGTCTTTTCTCTTCCGGGTCGTAATGATGGACCCAATAACTCGTCCCCCGACACAATATTCAGAAGAAAGTCGTCGTCTCCGCCACCGTAGCGCTGCAAAAGTTACCCACAGCTTTTGCTAAGACGCTGTTTGTTCTCGTCTGCGAGACGGCGTGGTGTGTACCCATCGTGCACAGATTTTACGGTATCCCAAATGTTCAATAATGAAACCGACGCGTTCCTCAGATATTCCAATATGGTTTGCAATACGCTTTTGACTGATTCGCAAGTCATTTTCAATCGAATCGTCAACAAGTTTGCGATGATCATCGCCCGTGGCGGTGATCGGACGTCAGCTGCGTGTTTCGTCAACAATCATGGCTTTTCGAGGCTCTCAAGTACAACATTTTATTACCCATCGATTTACAGCAGACCTATCAACAGTATCGTCACCACGACGATGAATCTCAGTAGGAGTCACTTTTTCAGCAGTTAAAAGTTCGATAACAGCACGCTGCTTAGCTCGCGTTGACATAGCACTAGAACACGTTTCCATACTTGCGCTTCTCGAAATGCACTGGATGAACGCAACGACCTCAAACCTGCGCATGCGTATTGAGGGGGACTGTTACTTTCACATGCCACTTGGCGCACTTCCGAAGCTCATTTCGTTCGCGCTCTACAAGCATATGTGCATTACTTTTCAGCCTACCCTCGTATTAGTTGAAGGTCGACAAGATTTTCCCCTTTGTGCACGTGGCCGGTCAAGGTGGACTTTTCCTGCAGCTGATTTGCTGATTTCATGATATCAGCATCCAAATCTTAATCCAAACAACTTGGGAAGGCAAACCGTGTTTCCTTCCCAAGTTACGAATACCCAATACCGAAAATCAACTTGAAAATCCGTATTTCTGTATCATAGCGCATAGTCGTAAGCAACTCTTACTGAAAACTATGTGGAGAAACAATCCCATATCGCTGTTGAAAATACGTGCGTTGGGGCTATATATTAACGACTCAAAACTTTAATTTAGAACGACAGAAAATATTCCACTTTATTCGATCTTGTTCACGCGTACATTTGCGTACCTCTCTTGTCGGTGTTCTTCATAATAATAAACAACTCCGTTGCGAGCATCAGCGCCCTCTGGTAGCCAGAGAAAGCGCATCGCTACAACTACATGGAATAATTGTATTTGTTATATTCGTTCCACAGAAACATTTGAGTAATACAACGAACAATTGGAAAGGGAGGCACTAGTTTGTTGGCTGCTCCAAAAATGAATTGCACAAAAGTTTCGAAAAATTAAGCTGGACCAACGCTTAGGAACTAACTGTAAACACTAAGTTGGAAATGTCACGTATCCCCATCATCTGACAAAGCAGTTGACACCATAAATTTCTGCGATGCATACATGAAATAACGCTGTTAGTTCAAATATTTCATATTTTCTTTAAACCTATCACAGACTATAGTGGTGAATTCAGGTACTGACTAAAGTAAATACAACTGATCAGCCAAAACGTTATAGCCATCCTCTACCTATGCAAACAATCCCGAATACAGCGGCATTACAGAACGTGACAAGGTTATCTACGGATGGCATATAACAGTTATTATTCTCGATGAACCATCAGTATTCAAAAGTATCGCGTGAAGCAGAAAACCGATTCGACTACAATAGAAGGTAAATCGAGGTGGCTAGTGGCCTTAGTCACAGTATCACGGGAACATAGAGGTTAACGCATTAGTAGCGAGCGTTTATGACAGATGGTCAAGATGTGGTTCAACATCGCATCAGTTGTAAGGAATGGGCCGACCACGAATCACTGACGTCAGAGGTCAGCGTCTCGCGCAAGGCAACAAGAGGGCTAACAGTGGCACGAATCGCCGCCAATTGCAATCATGGTTTTGATGGTGGCAGCGAATGGGGGTACAAAGTTTCCTGAACACTCCTAAATATAGGGATTTTACAGAGGCACCGACCGTTCATGTGCTCATGTTAACCGCTGTTCGTCGCCGATAAAACTCGTAGTAGACATATCAGTATCACAATCTGAACCTGCAACAAGCTATCGCAAGGCGATCATCAACAGCTGATACGATCCAGGTCTTCTCTGGTCAAGACTGTTTTGGAGGCCAGAAAAGGCTATAACGTGGTCATAATGATTTGGTAAATCACTATGTATATAAAACCATTAGTAAAAATTACGTCTCATAATACACTGTATGTGGAAGCTATTTCCTGTTTTATAAAAAGAAAATGGGATATTAGATTTCGTATTGTACAGATAAACTCCTGAAATGGAGCCCTTCCTCGCTCTGTTTTTGTTATTCTGAAGTTGCGTAATCACCAGAGCGGGAGAGAGAGTCTCGGCTGCGACCTTGACGCCATCACGCTAGGCGCGATCGGAATGTGTCAATCATTCGAGACCGTTAGAAGGGTGGAAATTTCGAGTAACTCGTTTCTCGTGGCTTCTACGAGCCTTTAAAAAGAGTGAAAACTGCGCAAAAAGCGTCTTTTGGATTTTCGCTGTTGTGGAGCGTCGTTTTCCCGTCGGCTAACGGTTGTCCAGGGATTGATTTTAGGATTTTGGTTTTGACGCGTCATTGAATTCTCTTGTGCGAATTTTCTGATTAGTTGGATTCTATTTTTGATGAATGACGATTTAGTAATTGGAACTGAATTTGTCAGGCGTGTACGAGTTACAGTGGCCATTTAATTTAGTGATTTTCTTGGGTCTGTTGTGAAGCCGGGGGAATTCTCTTGTAGGACCCTCAGGGACACATTTTAGCGGGAGTACTGCGAGTGTTTTGGTTTCGGTATATCTCTCCAGTA
>JJRW01S0017006.1:63261-78217 GCA_001188405.1 Loxosceles reclusa
TACATTAGTTTCTTTTGCTCTGCTTCTCTTCTTTCTTTGGTTCAATATTATAACACTTTTCTATTACTCTTGTACCTTATCTAGAGTTTTCTTGCACTTGGCATATGTTGGTGTACAACGTTTCTACATCTCTCACATCTACCTCTCCAATTTTAGTGTTACCTCTGAACATTCCCTTTTGTTGGTATCATCTGATAAAAAGAAGAGTTGTCATTCCATAACTTACTTAATCTTTCCAGTTAGGTTCTTTGTACCATTTTCTGTCTTCTCTCTTAAAGTTAGACCAGTCCGGCTACAGAGCCTCAAACTAACCTCGGCTTCTGCTCTCTATCTTTTCCACTCACTTCCCATCTACGTTTTGTTTTGCTTACGCTTTGGATATCTTTTCACACAGGCATGCATCTGATCGGAATTGGTATTTAACCAGTGGAATTGTGACGTTCAAACCCGGAATACCTTTGTTGTTTTATCGAAACATGTTGCTGTAAATCCTTCAAAGCGGAATAAAGATGTGATGTTATGTTATGTTATCGGCCCTGAAAAAAGCAATGAATGCGCTAGAACGGTGCTTGTAACATGAAAAAAGCTGACTCAAGGCACAGAAAAAGAAAAATGTGGAAACATCTATTTAGGACAGAGAAGCGACAGAAAAGGAAAACATTTATAATTTACTTTACAAATGCTTCACGTTCACACTCCATTACACATTACATGCGGGAGATTGTGGACAGCATCAGAAGCACGTACCATGACAAAACCAACCTGTTGAACCTCACGTCTAACGGCGTCTTTCATGTCAGATGCTGTTTGCAGATTTTATGTGTATATCTTGGATTTAAGATATACCTAGAGCCGGAAATTCATTGGGGTAAGAATGGGGGACCGTGGCGGCCACGGAAACGAGAAATGGCAGGAGATAATTCGGTCATCAAACTGTTGTGTTAAAATACGTTTAACAGAAGACGCCGCATCTGGCATCCACGTGACGTCAGAGAGAGCATTTCGGTGTTGTAATTCATAAGTGACGTAATTCGTCAACATTCTTTTTAACGACCACTCGTTACCGTGCACGTTCCTAGACCTGCAGACGATCTCTTTAAAAACGTTAGAACCGAGGATGAAGGTGTTTTTTTCCGCACCACAAAATCACATTTGCTTCGTGTAAGGATAGCAAGACCACATCATAGGAATTTTCCTCCGCCCAATGCCCAAAGTTAGAATAAACGTTACAAAAAAACGAAAAATGGAATCCGTCCACAAAGGTGTGAAGGCCAGCTGTTATCACCGTCATACTTGATGAGGAATTAATTTTCAAACTCTAACCGTAGCTGCTCATCAACCGCTTGCAACATCTGGACACGCTGAAATCGATACGGAAACATATGAGGTACAGAGCGCAGAATCTTAAAGACCGTGGTTTTCGACAAATCCAGAATGCGTCAAGCGCATCCTTCGCCTATCGACGACCTTCGCTTATCGTCTCTCATACGCTTTTACAACAAGTTCGACAGTAATGGATGGTCATGCAGGTCGTGGTAGATGACATGTGTGGCCTGTTTCTTGAAATTCGCGTATCATGCCCTTACAACTTTCAACGAACATCGGCATGCAACGGACAGCTTGCACCGAACGATTCACGGTTAACACGCAATGCCTCTCCGACATTTTGCCCACGCAGATAATAATGCATTACCAGTTCACCACGTTGTTTCACTGTGAGTGGCACGTTGTTCACGTCAAAGTACGACCACTTGATTAACGAAGCAGATATAATAATAATAATAATAAATCTTTTTATTTTCAGGTATACTCACAAACATAATAAGAAGAAAAGGTTAACACTACAAAATACATATACCTGAGGGAAACCAGGGAAAAGACCCACATGAATGGGACCCGCCCAGCCCAGGGCATCCATAAGTAATCACAGTAATCAGACTACAACAGGCTCTACAATATCCCTCCCCCATCACTAATTTATAGGAATGTGTTGCAATGATGTACCATGGTGGCTGACACGTGACGTTGTCTCATTGCTACTTCCACTTACCACATTATCAGCCCCTTTTCACTCTTGAGAGTTATGCAAATTACGTGCTTCTCTGTCGTTATTGGTTCTCCACATTTTTATCTTTTTGTCTTGTGCCGGCGTTTTTTGTGCTGCAGGTACCCGTCCAACGTCATTCTTAGTTCTTCACGCCGCCAATCATTTTGCATTACAAACAAATGGGTGTTGCTGTTTGAATTTTTCGGAATTTAGTTCTATTGCGGCAACCGTGAAAGCACGTTATTTTTTTTTGTTCCTTACTCTCGAGCACATACTTTGATATACATATGATACACACTTTGACACACATACTTTTATATACATATGTCTAGAATGTCATTCTATTTTGTTGAACGGTACCTCCGCTAGGGAAGTTGTATATCGGTAAACGTATTTTATGACCATCCTGTATGTGTGTGTGTGTGTGTGTGTGTGTGTATACTGTGGAGGGAAAACTGCCTCATTCCGCCATCTCGAAAGTTAATGAGATAGAAGTTTTCTTGAAATCAAAAACTTTGGTTTGCATCCGTCAAAGATTCTTGCAAAGGTATTTGTCATAAAGGTCTACCAATCCAGCATCAGGTAACGAACCGTGCGTTTTCCCGCCACTGAGCTATATCGATGATACCATAAATCCATTATGTGTCAGTATATGTCTTTCTTTGGAGTGGGGAAGTTCGCTGTTACAGACTGTGAAAAGTTATTACCTTCAGTGATTTTTAATAAATACTATTTTAGCAATGTAAAGAGGAAAAGTCTATGTGATTCCAGGATCCCCTTTGTGGGATACTTGATTATAGTTCCATATGCTATATTATAGGAACAACGCAGGCATCAGCAATGCGAAACATCTCAGTCCCTGGAGCTGAAACTACAGCTGATATTAGCAGTTTGCGACCAGCTACCGGGTATGATATCTATATAACAGCAGAAAATGCGATTGGGCACAGTGGACCGGGCCGGAGCTTCCACATTAAAACCACAGAAGATGGTAAGTGCACTTATTTATGAGTTACTTACTTACTGAACTTCTATTTAGTTAATTGGAAATGTGTCGTTTCCTAAAGGTGTCACTGGAAAGTAGAATAAGAGTGAAACTTCAAAAAGCAATGTAATCTCAAAGTATGTTTACTCGTAAAGTCAAAAAATATGTTAATTGTTTTCAATATAATTTAGATTACTTCAGTCCTATTTACTATTATTTTGGAAACAGCAACTTTATTTTCATGTATACTTTTATTTTACTCTGGTTCAAATATGAATAATATGAAAGTTCCCTTGTTATTTATGTTGAAAAAACAATGTTTTATGTGTTACAAAAAAGCGTTGTTGAAAGGAAACCACAAAAGTTTTGCTCATATTGCACGTGCACCGAAATAAGTAGCTTAGTAGTTTCAAAAGGTTTTGGCTGTAGTTATAGGAGTTGCTGCGTAAGAGATATGTTGGTTGAAGAAGTGAGTAGCGTACTGGAGTTTCCATATATGGACACATATTTAAAAATATGCAGTGATTCAAAAATATCTGGCAAAAATTCAAAGGCAGGTAGAGGTGATCGAAATAAGCACTTTCGGTAATGGAAAGTATGGGTAAATTGGCGCTTTGAAAGTAATAGATGGGGGCTATTACGGTTGTACCGTAGTCAGTTCTCGTGTGAATGTCGATCGGTATGCATCACTGCACAAACGCGAATCTCACCGACATGCATTTCATGAATAGGACTGCTGACGGAAAAGGATTACATGCTCAAAGGATGTACAGACAAGGATTCCCGGATACACAACTACCGAATCGCCTAACGTTCCAATAGATTCGCCGGCAGCTCTGCGAGAATGCATCGTTCGGTGTTTTGCGGTGTTTGATGCATGCCGGACAAGATATCGCGGGAACACCTGCAGTGAAACAAGTTGAGGATAATCCTGTCACATGCACGAGAGCTATTGGACGTAAGTGGGGGTGTGAGCCAACCAACTGTTTGGATGGTTTTAAATCAGAAAGCAACGCATCCATATGATTTGCAGAGTCTAGACATTCAAACCGGATGATTATCCTGTGCCTGTTAACTTCGCCCCTTGACACACGGCTGCAGCAAATACGAACTTTCCGCGATACGCTTTATTCACGGACGGGGCAACATTTGCCCTTCCGGAAATGTTTATCGCCCACAATGAATACCTTTGGCGCATGGGAATCCACATATGGCAATGTCACGTGCCTACAAGGAAAGATTCTACGTAATATTTGGGCTGGTATGCTTCAGGACTATTTGGTAAGACCATACGCTCTACCTAGTCGCTTGAAGGACCACACGTACGGCATCTTCTTGCAAGAGGTCTTGCCGAAACTTCTCACCGGTGTTCCTCCAGCTGTTCGAACACGAATATGATTTCAGCACAATGATGCGCCAGCACACGTGAGCAGGAATGTCTGGCATGGAATTGCGTAGAAGCTACATACCAGGTGCCCCACTGGTTGGACCCGGGTAGACCTCTTCCTTGGCCACACGATCGCCAGATTTAACACTGATGAATTTCTTCTTCTGAGAACACATTAAGAACATGATCTACCAAAGCTCCATTGAGTCTTATAAAAATATCCAGATTGTCATTTGCTGCTGGAAAGGTGCGTGATATGCCTGGGATCTTCTGATAATGTACGGCAATTAATGTGCCTACGATCTGAATCTTGAATTACTATTGGTGGTTGCACGCTCGAGCACCTATTGTAAAACGTTCGATCAGTAAATTGTTTATTGCCTATGTCCTGATCTGTCTGTCTGATCTGTTCGCCTAATCGTCTTTAAAGTAGCAGCCATGTAGAACAAAGAGCAAGGTTATTACGTGACACAAATTTTTATCGGAAATAGACGTTTACGACCTATACTCATAGGACGAAACATCTCTCATTACAGGCGTGCAGTTGCTGTAGCGCAAATGGTGACGCTTGACAGTATGCGCTTGAATGCCCATATACCGCAGCGGTGACGCGGGTCTTCTCTCTAGGGCGAACACGTCGATTGGAATTCAAACTCCAGCTGTGAGACGCTAACTAGCCGAACTGGCAAAATTTCATCGACTCCAATCTCTCCCTACAGTATCTCGCCGACTGATATGCAATCGATAAATAACCAGACCAAACACAAAAAGAAATGTTCGGAGATATAAACTCATCCCAATAAAAACAGCAAGAAACCAGCAGAACAATGGAAAGACGACGACACAAAAGGGCTAAGAAAACCAATAGGAAACTCTCTGAGTCAAATGTGGTGCTTCCCTGTAAATGATCGCCAAGGTAAAAACAAGAGAGAGAGAGAGAGAGAGTGAAGGAAATATAAGAGACTCCATAGAGCACAGTACATTCGTTTAGAAGCTCCAAGATCCATGGCAATCCACCCAGAGCAGCCACCTCACAAAATGTCGCCTTTAAAAGCTCAATATGCCTTTGTTAGGAGCGTACTGTTGGTGACAGAGGTTTTTATTCCACTTGCAACAATACTTTAAATATTTCAAGGGCTCGAATGTAATTCTTTACAGATTTCATTACTGTCGCTGATCTAATAATATGAGACATGTCTCCTGTACATCTCTGATGATCAGGATCAGGTAATCGTTGTTTATTATTTGCACTCGTGGTGCATTTTAGTCAAAAGCAAACAATTCCACACGTTTTATCAAGCGAGATCCTGGATGACGTCTGAATTTTTTGACAGATGGTTGAAAGCATTGGACTATCAAATGGGACGCAAACACCGTAAAATTGCTTTACTAATTGACAATTGTGCAGCTTACTCACAAGATTATGGAGAAAAATTACAAAATGTGAAAGTACTTTTCTTTCCCCTTAATTGCACATCCAAATTGCAGCCATTGGATCTTGGAGTATTTAAAAACTTAAAAATGCACTACAGGAAAAGACTGTTGAGAGAAATGATCGGTCAAATTGAAAAAAAAATGAAAACATTTGGAGAAAACATCGACCTTCGAAAAGCAATCGCACAAATTTATAAAGTATGGGAATTAGATGTAACTGCTAAAACAATCCGTAATCCCTTTAGGTTAAATGAGCAATTCTTTAAGAGCCGGTATTTTCCGGAAAATTTGGCGAGGGCAGAGATGAACTGCCGGCCTCCTGGATAAGACCTTCAGGAGGTCGGCAGTTCCATTATTATTATTTAGGAGGTGGCTTTTCGTCTCTGCCCTATCCCATCTTTTCCAGAAAATAGTGGTTCTTAAAGAATTTGATCATATAACCTTAAGCAATCTCCAGCTGATAGAACGTAGTGTTTTTTGTGTTGATCTGATCGTGATGGCTTTCTCGTGACTTGATGTTTTGAGAAATTTGTTATTAATCAAACTTTTTCCTGTTTCGACTTCTCTCAGGGGCTCACCTTTTGTGTGAGTGCGGGGAGTGACGCGACATCCTTGATATGTTCTGTTGTTACCTTGTGTTTTGTACCACAAGACTTTTACAGGCGCTTGTATCATTGAATCTCAACTAATCCCACCGACCATCTTGTTTTATTTGTTTTTTTTTTTTTTTTCAATAGTTCCAGAAGGCCCGCCTTTTGCTGTGGAAGCAGACGCCGTCAGCTCGGATGCGTTGAAAATCAGCTGGGAGGTAAGCTCCTTACGCGTTTTAACATATATTAAAATCAATTACTTCCGATTAGTCAAACAGCATGTGATCCACTGTATTTAAGCAAGTACTATTCTAAGCCACTGGTAACGCAAAAAATTAACATGCTAATTTACTTTAGAAAGAGAAATCCAGTCTGTGTTTTAACGAACCACAAGTTGTACAGTAGCTTTCCTTTCACATAAAATTGTGGTTCTTCTAATGATGTTTTTTTTACTCATAATATAGAATGACATAAGTATCGATTAAATTATTCAGACAGAAATTGATAAGTTCTTGTCCAGTTAGACAATAACAATATTCCCAAAATGACAGATATTCCCTGTTACGAAATTTGAGTTCATTTCAGTTCTTGCGATATGTAAAAAATGGCAAGTGTCTAGTACATATGTGTTCACGAGTGTTTTTCTGCATTACAGCCTCCAGAAAAACGGTTACGAAACGGGCACATTACTGGGTATTACGTGGGATACAAAGTCGCTAATTCAAGTGAAAATTACCAATACAAAGCTGTAGATGTGAAATCGAATGAAGAAACTCGGGTCAGTACCGAGCTCCGAGGCCTAGTCCAGTTCTCTCACTACAGTATCGTTGTGCAAGCTTTTAATTTGATTGGAGCAGGACCAAGATCCGACCCTGTCCTCGTCATGACTATGGAAGATGGTAAGAAACATTTGACTGTTTGTATTTGTGCATGTGTGTGCGTGCGTGTGTATATGTATGATCGGTCAAGTGCACTAACTAAAGGGTTCATTACTTGGGATCCTGTAAGATAACTTGAACATTTTATAGGATCAATATGCAAGTAAGTGGTACTCTAAGCGTTTTAAAAAAAATATTTGAACCATATAAATTTTAACATATCCATCCTGGGTAAAACGTAAGGAATATTCAGCGTTTTAAAAAGTGCTACTGACGTTCAGTTACGTAGCTTTGTTTTAATGTTTGTCTTATTTCCGATGTTTCAAAATTCGCCATTGCAGTGCACCTTCGACATTGAGATACTTTTAATAGTATTATTAATAATGAAGTGATTAATTGCTTCGTAAAACCATGGGGCACTTGCCAAGTATCGTGTAGTACATCCTCCTATCCGGATAAATGTACCAACTCTATTTGCTATAGATTATACAATAATCTACAGTTATACTTCTATATGTATGCCCTCTTGTTTTATCTTTCTTACACATGTATTATGTAATGTCATGTATGCTTATCGAGTACTATAAGAGGGACGATTCTCTCTTGTTTGTACCCGAATAACAAATAAGTAGATAAAATACATTTGAAAAAAAATAGTGAGGGAAGATGTTAAGACATGTCGACTTGATATTTCACCATAGTTGACGTGTACTGGTAGTAGCAGATCATGTACGAATAGACCGTTCCAATAGATCCTATGAATGTTCGATGGGGTTAGCACCAGAACTTTGAAGCCAAACTATCCTTTGAAATTGTTCATCTAATGCGTACAGACACAATTTGGATATGATACCCTGTAGCATTGTCATATCGACTTTGCTGACGCGTGTTTATGAAAGGCGGCAAATAGCCTCCAATAATTCCACAAAGTGACGTCCAGTTATTGACATTCCCAAACCGATCCAGGCAATGAAAAGAAAAGGCTCCCTACACCATAACGAAGCCAACTCCAGCTTCCACAATTCCTTGCTGACAAATGGGGTCCATGGTTCTGTAGGATCTTGCGCCAAATCCGTATCTTGCCATCAGCGCGTTGTAAATGCCATCGGAAATAATTAGACGAAACTATTCTCTTTCCACTGTTCACGCACAGTGCTTTTGAAACCAGAGGAAGTGCTATGTTCTATGTCATGCTCTCAAGAAATGCTTTCTTGTAGATCCTCTACTCCCATATCCCACCCTCTAAGGGGGATAATTTTTCGGTGACTATGAGGGAGTGACGTGGTGTCCCCGATGTTCCCGGGCGTTTTAGTTTCCTGCATTGTACCCTTGTTTTTGGCACAGCAGGGCGTTTAGAGGCCTTTTTGTGCCGTTAAATCCTAATTAAAGAACCAACCAATCTTTCGTCGTTGCTGTCCCTTTGGATATCGTTACAGGTCGTCGCCTTCCGCATCTGCTTCTGGTATTTTGTTACAATCTACTCCTTGTACTTGCTTCTGGATAAACGTGTTTTAGTTTCCTCAACCTTGAGGATATTGCAGAGAAATTGCATCCACAGGTTTTACTATTTAGATATTTCAATTGACACAGTCAGCACTGGGGTTGTCCTGACACAAAAAGTATGAGTCAAACGCTTGCTCACAGAGCTCGACTTATCCGTGCTGATTATAAGCGAAAACACCTACTTTCATTCTGTTACTCGATCCTTTACTGGTTTATTATCTATTTATCTGCAATCCGTCAATCTCCGTTGTGTGATCATCAGCCATTCTTTTTAATTCACTAGGTTGTGAACATTTTGCAATATGATTAACACAGTTCACCGCTAAAGGTCACGATGTTACCAGTATGCCTCGGTAGAAAATTCCTTGTTACGGGTATTTGCGTCACTGACGGGAGTAACGGCAGATAAGGTGGAGATTCCCTCCACTGATGAAGATTCTCGGGTCTCTCACTTTCAGGTGAGTGCGGGTAGTGACCTGAAGTCCCCGTGTTGTCCGATCCATTTAGTTTGCTGTACTTACCTTCTGTTTGACACAACCTGATCTAACAGATGCTTATATCATTAAATTCTAATTAACAGATCAACCATCCAAACGATGTGCCACTAGCGTTAGATTTTCCTGCGAGGACCAACGGCTGTGCTTGTATCATGCCCTACGTTGAATGTGGTTAATATTTGTTGAAGTGTTGTTTGTCAATATCACAGACAATTCTGGTTGATTGTCTCTGGTTACTCTCATTAAACCCTCGTGGTCTGTCAATGCGTTATTTGTGACTCGTGAAAAATGTTCTTCACAGGGTGCTCTTTGTACTCATGTGATACAGTGAATCGTAGAATGTTGAACTTCCCGAGTACCATGGGATGTACATATCCCATTAGTATCGCTTTGACTACTCTGACACTTTCAAACACAGATATACAGTAGAGTTTCCCTATAAGGAAGTCTCCCTACAGCGAAATTTTCCCTATAACGAAATTTGTAGTCGGAACGCAAAACTAGGGCTGTGATAACAGCCGACAGTCTCCCTATAACGAATTTTTTAAATTTTTGTGAAGTTCCTCTTTTCCATTTTTGTCATGACGTTTTCAATTTCTCAATTCTGGATGACTCGGCATGATAAAAAGTGACCCTGCGGAGTTCAGCCATCCGAAAAAAGAAAGAAATCAACCGACCATCCCTATAAGAAGTAAACTGCTGAAAGATGGCTACCAGGTGTCGATTTACGGGGGGTATAGGTAGTACGTACATTTTGTATTGTGTGTGAGTGTGTCTCGACGTCTGGTTTTCGTTAAAATACAAAATGTCAACTAGATAAAACATTAGTTACTCTGAGACAAAAAGCTGAGACAAAAATATTTAGAATTTTAAAAGAAATTGATAAAGGCGTTAAAAAGAAAGATGTTACGCACATGTTTAAGATTTCGGCAAGTACACTTTCTACGATACTCAAAAATCGTCAAACGATTGTAGAAAACGAGTCAGATTTCAGTCCGAAGCAAAAAGAATACGACTGTGCCAATATGATGATTTGGATGAAGCAATGTTGAAGTGGATTCGCATAATCCGTGATCGTAACTGCCCATTTCAGGACCAGTGATGCAGGAAAAAGCCGTAGAATTTGCAAACACTTTTGGTTATTGGGATTTAAAGTAAGTGCTGGTTGGTTGGATAAATCCAAAACAAGGCGTGCCCTAATACAGAAATCAATTAGCGGGGAAAGTGCAGATGTGCCACAGGAAGCTTCTGACTCTTGGATGCAAAACATACCCAATATTCTGCAAGAATTTTCACCTAAAGACATTCTTAACGCAGACAAAATCGGACTTTTTTCAAATGTCTCTCTAAAAAAACACTAGCGTTTAAAGGAGACAATTGTTTCGGGGCAAAGAAAAGCAAACAAAGGATATGACTGGCGAGGAAAAACTCAAGATGCTTGTGATTGGTAAAAGTATATCTCCAAGGTGCTTCAAAGGTGTAAAATCTTTAGAAGTTAAATATGAATTCAATAGAAAGTCCTGGATGACGTCTGAATTTTTTGACAGATAGTTGAAAGCATTGGGCTATCTAATGGGACGCAAACACCGTAAAATTGCTTTACTAATTGACAATTGTGCAGCTTACTCACAAGATTATGGAGAAAAATTACAAAATGTGAAAGTACTTTTCTTTCCCCTTAATTGCACATCCAAATTGCAGCCATTGGATCTTGGAGTATTTAAAAACTTAAAAATGCACTACAGGAAAAGACTGTTGAGAGAAATGATCGGTCAAATTGAAAAAAAAATGAAAACATTTGGAGAAAACATCGACCTTCGAAAAGCAATCGCACAAATTTATAAAGTATGGGAATTAGATGTAACTGCTAAAACAATCCGTAATCCCTTTAGGTTAAATGAGCAATTCTTTAAGAGCCGGTATTTTCCGGAAAATTTGGCGAGGGCAGAGATGAACTGCCGGCCTCCTGGATAAGACCTTCAGGAGGTCGGCAGTTCCATTATTATTATTTAGGAGGTGGCTTTTCGTCTCTGCCCTATCCCATCTTTTCCAGAAAATAGTGGTTCTTAAAGAATTTGATCATATAACCTTAAGCAATCTCCAGCTGATAGAACGTAGTGTTTTTTGTGTTGATCTGATCGTGATGGCTTTCTCGTGACTTGATGTTTTGAGAAATTTGTTATTAATCAAACTTTTTCCTGTTTCGACTTCTCTCAGGGGCTCACCTTTTGTGTGAGTGCGGGGAGTGACGCGACATCCTTGATATGTTCTGTTGTTACCTTGTGTTTTGTACCACAAGACTTTTACAGGCGCTTGTATCATTGAATCTCAACTAATCCCACCGACCATCTTGTTTTATTTGTTTTTTTTTTTTTTTTCAATAGTTCCAGAAGGCCCGCCTTTTGCTGTGGAAGCAGACGCCGTCAGCTCGGATGCGTTGAAAATCAGCTGGGAGGTAAGCTCCTTACGCGTTTTAACATATATTAAAATCAATTACTTCCGATTAGTCAAACAGCATGTGATCCACTGTATTTAAGCAAGTACTATTCTAAGCCACTGGTAACGCAAAAAATTAACATGCTAATTTACTTTAGAAAGAGAAATCCAGTCTGTGTTTTAACGAACCACAAGTTGTACAGTAGCTTTCCTTTCACATAAAATTGTGGTTCTTCTAATGATGTTTTTTTTACTCATAATATAGAATGACATAAGTATCGATTAAATTATTCAGACAGAAATTGATAAGTTCTTGTCCAGTTAGACAATAACAATATTCCCAAAATGACAGATATTCCCTGTTACGAAATTTGAGTTCATTTCAGTTCTTGCGATATGTAAAAAATGGCAAGTGTCTAGTACATATGTGTTCACGAGTGTTTTTCTGCATTACAGCCTCCAGAAAAACGGTTACGAAACGGGCACATTACTGGGTATTACGTGGGATACAAAGTCGCTAATTCAAGTGAAAATTACCAATACAAAGCTGTAGATGTGAAATCGAATGAAGAAACTCGGGTCAGTACCGAGCTCCGAGGCCTAGTCCAGTTCTCTCACTACAGTATCGTTGTGCAAGCTTTTAATTTGATTGGAGCAGGACCAAGATCCGACCCTGTCCTCGTCATGACTATGGAAGATGGTAAGAAACATTTGACTGTTTGTATTTGTGCATGTGTGTGCGTGCGTGTGTATATGTATGATCGGTCAAGTGCACTAACTAAAGGGTTCATTACTTGGGATCCTGTAAGATAACTTGAACATTTTATAGGATCAATATGCAAGTAAGTGGTACTCTAAGCGTTTTAAAAAAAATATTTGAACCATATAAATTTTAACATATCCATCCTGGGTAAAACGTAAGGAATATTCAGCGTTTTAAAAAGTGCTACTGACGTTCAGTTACGTAGCTTTGTTTTAATGTTTGTCTTATTTCCGATGTTTCAAAATTCGCCATTGCAGTGCACCTTCGACATTGAGATACTTTTAATAGTATTATTAATAATGAAGTGATTAATTGCTTCGTAAAACCATGGGGCACTTGCCAAGTATCGTGTAGTACATCCTCCTATCCGGATAAATGTACCAACTCTATTTGCTATAGATTATACAATAATCTACAGTTATACTTCTATATGTATGCCCTCTTGTTTTATCTTTCTTACACATGTATTATGTAATGTCATGTATGCTTATCGAGTACTATAAGAGGGACGATTCTCTCTTGTTTGTACCCGAATAACAAATAAGTAGATAAAATACATTTGAAAAAAAATAGTGAGGGAAGATGTTAAGACATGTCGACTTGATATTTCACCATAGTTGACGTGTACTGGTAGTAGCAGATCATGTACGAATAGACCGTTCCAATAGATCCTATGAATGTTCGATGGGGTTAGCACCAGAACTTTGAAGCCAAACTATCCTTTGAAATTGTTCATCTAATGCGTACAGACACAATTTGGATATGATACCCTGTAGCATTGTCATATCGACTTTGCTGACGCGTGTTTATGAAAGGCGGCAAATAGCCTCCAATAATTCCACAAAGTGACGTCCAGTTATTGACATTCCCAAACCGATCCAGGCAATGAAAAGAAAAGGCTCCCTACACCATAACGAAGCCAACTCCAGCTTCCACAATTCCTTGCTGACAAATGGGGTCCATGGTTCTGTAGGATCTTGCGCCAAATCCGTATCTTGCCATCAGCGCGTTGTAAATGCCATCGGAAATAATTAGACGAAACTATTCTCTTTCCACTGTTCACGCACAGTGCTTTTGAAACCAGAGGAAGTGCTATGTTCTATGTCATGCTCTCAAGAAATGCTTTCTTGTAGATCCTCTACTCCCATATCCCACCCTCTAAGGGGGATAATTTTTCGGTGACTATGAGGGAGTGACGTGGTGTCCCCGATGTTCCCGGGCGTTTTAGTTTCCTGCATTGTACCCTTGTTTTTGGCACAGCAGGGCGTTTAGAGGCCTTTTTGTGCCGTTAAATCCTAATTAAAGAACCAACCAATCTTTCGTCGTTGCTGTCCCTTTGGATATCGTTACAGGTCGTCGCCTTCCGCATCTGCTTCTGGTATTTTGTTACAATCTACTCCTTGTACTTGCTTCTGGATAAACGTGTTTTAGTTTCCTCAACCTTGAGGATATTGCAGAGAAATTGCATCCACAGGTTTTACTATTTAGATATTTCAATTGACACAGTCAGCACTGGGGTTGTCCTGACACAAAAAGTATGAGTCAAACGCTTGCTCACAGAGCTCGACTTATCCGTGCTGATTATAAGCGAAAACACCTACTTTCATTCTGTTACTCGATCCTTTACTGGTTTATTATCTATTTATCTGCAATCCGTCAATCTCCGTTGTGTGATCATCAGCCATTCTTTTTAATTCACTAGGTTGTGAACATTTTGCAATATGATTAACACAGTTCACCGCTAAAGGTCACGATGTTACCAGTATGCCTCGGTAGAAAATTCCTTGTTACGGGTATTTGCGTCACTGACGGGAGTAACGGCAGATAAGGTGGAGATTCCCTCCACTGATGAAGATTCTCGGGTCTCTCACTTTCAGGTGAGTGCGGGTAGTGACCTGAAGTCCCCGTGTTGTCCGATCCATTTAGTTTGCTGTACTTACCTTCTGTTTGACACAACCTGATCTAACAGATGCTTATATCATTAAATTCTAATTAACAGATCAACCATCCAAACGATGTGCCACTAGCGTTAGATTTTCCTGCGAGGACCAACGGCTGTGCTTGTATCATGCCCTACGTTGAATGTGGTTAATATTTGTTGAAGTGTTGTTTGTCAATATCACAGACAATTCTGGTTGATTGTCTCTGGTTACTCTCATTAAACCCTCGTGGTCTGTCAATGCGTTATTTGTGACTCGTGAAAAATGTTCTTCACAGGGTGCTCTTTGTACTCATGTGATACAGTGAATCGTAGAATGTTGAACTTCCCGAGTACCATGGGATGTACATATCCCATTAGTATCGCTTTGACTACTCTGACACTTTCAAACACAGATATACAGTAGAGTTTCCCTATAAGGAAGTCTCCCTACAGCGAAATTTTCCCTATAACGAAATTTGTAGTCGGAACGCAAAACTAGGGCTGTGATAACAGCC
>JJRW01S0017020.1:15387-27568 GCA_001188405.1 Loxosceles reclusa
CACATGCAAAAATATGTTAATTTTGATAGTTGGCTGATTAAATGAATTTAATGGCAGAAGGATCTATATGGGACATACTTTGAAAACACAAGGATACAATGAAACACTAAATGGCTCAGACACTTCAAGGATGCCACATCATTCCCTGTAATCACCAAAATAAGGTGAATCCTTGACAGGAACTTTGACAGAGATCAATAGTTTTTATTCCTAATATGCTAAAAGTAGAAAACTGCACAATGAACACATAAAAACGTGCATATTTGCACATTTTCACACATTAAAATAATTCAAAAAGCGCAGTCATGATGTGTGAAAAAAATTAAGAAAAAAATGTTTTTTTTTCATATAATAACTTTTCAACAGCCCCTAATGCAAAGCAATTTTTTTCCTTTCCAGACTTTACTGCTGTAAGCACTCTGAAAATACTAAATATTTTCTGCCTCTGGCAGGAGTTGAACTTACGTCTTTTGTTTAATACATGAACGACTTTACCACTAGCACACAGAGGCACAAATCAGATAAATTTTCAATCACTTATCAAGGCAAATTAAATCAACCTTGCTGCTGGCCATTTTACATTGCAAATGCCAAATAATTTAGCCTTTTGAAAGTGCTCACAGCAGCAGAATCTGGAAAAAAGACTGTTTCAAATAACTGTTTTCATTTCATATACATCAAAGATTAAAGTCATCAGTTTCCAAAACTGAGCATGATTTAACAATATGTATGTAGCAGTATTGATCACACAACCACAGCTATGACATGTTCACAAGATTTAAGTATTATACATAAAACATATGAAGATTATATTTTATCATCCAGTATTCACTTATTAGATTCTAAATTACCTTTTTATGGTTTAGTACACATGATGATATGTGAAAATAATTTTTTCTGACAATCTTAAATGAAAGAAATATACAGTATGAAAAATAACTTAAAGGAACAATCTTTAAACACAAGTCACTATTTCTGACAATAATTAACACATTGTTTTACTGTAAACAAAGGGGTTTGTGAAAAAAAAATGTGTTATGCAAAAAAAAAAGATTTTACTTTTGAGAAATACAACAAAACATTCCGAATGTAGTCAGAATAAGTATCCTATATCATATTTTTTTTTATTCACAGCAGCAGACTGAAACAAAACCAAAAGTTTAGCTGCAACAATAGAAGTTACACAGCCACACAAAAGACAAAATGGAGGAAGACTGTTTTATAACACTACACTTCAATTAATTTGCTCATTTAACTAATATGAAATAGTCTTCCTCTGGCTTTTAAAACAACCTGCACTTGACAAGGCTTGGATCGTTAGTATCTTGTGATTGCTAGTACCAAGATGTCAACAATAAAATCTTCATTTACTGTGTTATATAGTCAAGATGGCATATAACAAACTAATTTTTCCAAATCAAACTATGAATATTTTTACAGGGTTCACGTCAAAGTAATTGAGGCTAAAGAAATAATAAGAACTCTGCCTCATATTTTATGAACCATTTCCTGAGAGAGTCCAATTTGAAAGGTGTGACATGACATGATGATAGTAGACATCTGCCATAAAGAGACATAAAACCTCAAAGGGATATATATGGTCAGCAACAATTGCCCCGATAGATGACACCTGCAAAATGTGGTTTGTACTGATGACAGGTCCCATGGTTGTCAAACGAAAATGCTGACCTAATTATCACGCTGCTTCTTTCAGTCCAACAGTATAAGCACATGGTTAGGCTTGCTTTGGCAAACAATGAAGATATGATGCAAGTCCTGAATGGTCCATTTGTGATGTGACATTCTTACCTTAAGCACTGTCACCAAATGGCCAGTTGCTCACACACAAACACAGCACGATTGGTGGTGGCAAGATTCTGTATTCAGGAGTGTTCACATGAACAGCAAGCGGGAAAAGTGTGAGTGAAAGAAAGCAGAACTTGGACTTATAGGTATTCAGTTCATTGTACACCATTATAACGCGCCCTGCCATACAAATGTTGGGAGTATGCCATTTAAGTGGAGAAGATTCACAACCATATGAAAATAGTTTGCAGTAAAGAGCTAGTTTGTAAATTGTGTACAGTGCAGTGATATCAACTCACTATCATTTATCAGAGGAATTACTGACAAGATAGGGAGAGTAACACAAGGAGAAAAATGTAAACATCACTTACAAACTCAAGAGGACATTAGGAAGCATGCTAATTAGAAAACGAAACTGGAATATACTGAATAGAACCAAATGTGGAAAAACACAAGGATGATGGAAAGAGAACTAAATATAAGAATAAAAGAACATAAAGTAGCAACAAAGAGAAACAAATGTCACAAAAGTACGTTGGCTGTGCACAAATGTAAGGAATGTAATGAGAACATGCTATGGGATCAAGCAAAAATCACAGCACATGGGCACAAAAGAACAAGAATATATTTCAGGGAGAGTGTTGAAATTTATAAAGAGCAATACAATAATATAGCTGTGAATAAGCAGACAGATGTTCAAGGGCTAAGCAGTATTCAGAAAAAAAATTTGAAAAGAAAATGTTAAGAAACAACTAGTGAGAGAGAGAGACATAAAGGAAAAGAAAAAGTAAAGAATAGACATCCTCCAGAAATCTGATTGTCTAATTCCAGACAAAGACAGCTAATGGTGGGAGGACAGGTTGGTAAACAAAAGAAACACTTCTAGCTACAGTCTTTCAAGCATGACGGAAAAAGTCTGTGAATGCCCCCCCCACACAAAATTGGGTGAAAGTCTTACCATAAAAACTCAAAAACTTATGTTTTTTCTAGACAGAACTGCGATATATTAATAACCAACTTATGGTATAATGTAAAATTATTCTGAATTAAATTTTTTGGTCAAAGAAATGCACAAATGTATGCATTATGTTGATTGAAACATAAAAAAAAATCATAAATTTCCTTTATGTTCCTACTGAATTGAGAAGTAGAATTCATATGATGATGAGCCATATGCAGGGAAATTTGCAGTTATAAATGGTGGATAAGGATTTCAGTGCACACCAAGTTTTTATGAAATTGTTGCACAAAATCATGCAAACAGAAAATCAAGAAGTAGGAGTTCAAGCATACAAATTCCTATATGCTAACTTGTTCTTTGTAAATCATGACTTTACTCAAAAAGACCATTGAAAATGCAAAATAAATATGTAAAAGCAATTCAACAGAATGCTCTCTTGAGAAGCACATCAGCCATGGAACTGAACAGCAAATGTTGGACAAAGATTAAAATAATTAAGAACAACAACTTTTGGTGGTACTGTTAAAAAGAACTTTGTTTGCATTCAACAAATATTTATATCACCATGCAGGAAATATGTAGATAGTAGGAGCATTAGTGGTTGTGCTGTAGGAAATTACAGTAAAGAAAGAAGAGCACTGAAATATGCATACATATTTTGTTGTGTATATACAAGATGATTTCAAAACTTCACAAACAAATTTTTAGAGAAAGTAGAGAACATAAAGATAAACGATGTTCACATAGAAAAGCATGACCAGAAATGTATATGCACTACTGTATGGTAGCACTTTAGGTAAGCAATTGGGGCTTCTTCATTTAAGAGTTTGACGTTCAGTGAAGAACGTGCATCGTTTTAAGCAAGCTGTAATAGCATATATGCACCTTGTTTATGGGTTACCTAACAGTTATAAATAAGAGCCACTGTATGAATGTATCATGAGAAGTACCCAAACAGACACATACTCCTTCATCAGTTGTTTGCACATTTGCACCAGTACTTGTGTTACTGTGAGACATTATGTTGTAATGGTCCAAAACTTGCGAACCTGTTGCAGAACTGTATTATTGTGTACAACTATTGTGGAACTGCTATATTATGCATAATAAAGTTGATTCCACTTCTTCTCCTGTGTTATTTCTGTCTTTGTGTCATCTTCACCTGGTGTTTTTGGTCATGTTTTCCTATGTGAATATGGTCTATCTTCATGCTCTCTACCCTCCTTGAAAGGTTGCATGCGGAATTTTGTATCACCCTGTATATACATACAAACATGTGCATGTAGCAAAAGAAAAAAACAGTACTACAGTTACATGATGTAAGTAAGAACAGATCTACTTTAAGATTGGTAAAGCTCACTAACAACTGCAACATCATTCTCACAGACTGGAAGGGTGGCACAAGAAAACATTTCAATAGCAAAATGGAGTTTTCAGAGTTCAACAGGCAAACTGAAGAAGTCTACAGAAAGTTACAATAAAAATCATGACAAGCAAATGCTTTTGATTACTTCAATTTAATAAAAAAGCTTATGGTTCATGCACAGGTTACAAAAATACAGAAGCACATGCTTTACAAAGAAAAAGGGAGAACAAGTTTTTTTTATAAAAGTTTTGCATAACATCAGACTTTGTACAACATTAAAAACTGTGCAAGGGGAAAGATAGCAGTAATGGTGGTGGGGAGGAGGAAATAAGCTATCTTGCAGTTTCAAGAACTTGTGTAGTATGGAACATTAAATTGAAATTAATGGTTGGTTAATTGATTTATTGGCAAAAGGACATGTAAATGGTCCTTTTGTACATTAAAAGGCAAAAAGACCTGTAAATACAAGGTAATTATGGAACATTAAATGGTTGTGGCACCTCAGGGATGCCACATCTCACTAAAAAGATCTCCTGAGGGGTATATTGAACTTGAATTTATTCAAAATTCTACTAACTGGAGAAGCAAATGCTACCTCTACATGTATATTATGCATCGTGTTTTTATCTATGTTTACAGTTAGAATAACCTAAATTAAAATAATATACATACATACAAACATGGCTGAACATAAAGTCTTAGTCTCATTCCCTGCATTTCTTAGACATCACTATAAAAATTGGTAAAAACTTTTTATTAGTATATGGTTCATATGATCCAAGTATTAAACTTCAAAATATATTACACATCTACTTAGTGAAAACGTTTTGCATAGCTTTTTGATAGTCAGAGTTCAATGTTTCGAAAAAAGAAAAAACTTGACTAAATCCTCACCTTCTTTCAATCAAATATTTAATTAACTACATATTGAAATTTAGAAACACACATTAGAGTCACTTGAACTGTTTATAATATCTAACCACAAAATTCAATACACAGGGAGTTCGTAAACTGCTTCAACAAAATAAGAGGAGTGACAGTATCCACCATGATGAACAATATTTACAATGGAACCTCTGTCCACATTCCATTTAGTGTCAGAAAAGCATAACTGAAAAACACGACTAACAAGCACAAGGCATCACTGATGATGTCAGTTTGATCCTGGTGAAGACACAGCACGTGTGCAGAACATCACCGTCAAGCATTTGCCATATGCAAATGTCCAGTGAAATGAAGCTGTGGACTCCATGGTGGATCTTGTTGTGAGACTCGTTGCTGCAGGGGACAGGATAAACACACCACCAGTTGTCTTCTAGAGGGTCCACCGTGGTCTTTCATTCACCAGTGTGCACCCTCTAGAAGACAACTAGTGTCGTGTTTATGGATGGAATTTCTAATGGAACTATTACTGATTTTCATATTAAATATTGGGTTGAGGAATACGTTCAAATCATTTTTGATCGTGTTATATTTGTCATAACAGGTATTACTTATCACTAAGTGTTATATACAATTTTATAGCTTTTAAATGTCCTCTTACACAATTACTATTGAGACTTCAATTTTCATGTGTCATGTTGCTCGTTTATTCGCATGGAAAATCAAGTCAACAAAAACAAGCATGTCCCACAACTTCTCTTTTGACTTTAATTATGGCTCTAGTGCCACTCAGGTGGTTAAATACACCAGCAATGTTTACAGCAAAACCTTTCTTGTGGAGAGAACAGCTTAATATGTATACCTGCTTTACAGCAGGAATTTTGACTTGAGTGACACAGCTTGCTCCAGATGCCAAGTTGAGTTCGATGAAGAACTGTTGGTGGCTCTTCTCCAAGAAGACAATCACTAGACATCATGGAAATTGTAAAACAAATGGACTGTGACCAAAAGACAGTAATCAAATGCACATTTGTAACATTGTAACAGCAAAAGTCAACATGACAACATCCAAGTGCATTTTGGTAAACTCACCAAAAATGCTCATTTGATTTAGCTCGGTTTTTAGAGGTTCTTACACACTCACTGTACTCTCCAGACCTGTTTGATTTTCACTTGTTTCCCTCAATTCCAAATGCACTTCACTGTGTTTTATTCGATAGTGAGCAAGACTTGCAGAACTGGCATATGAAGTCGTTTGCTTCAAAGGAAGCAGCTTTTATCACTGTGGAATTCACAAACTTCCTGACTGCTGGCAAGAAGTAATCAACAAGGAAAGGAAGTACATAACCTATTAATGGCAAATTATTTTGGTTGTCAAATAAATGGTTTTGATACTTATAAATGTCATGAACATATTCCTCAACCCAATATAATGGAAGTCACAAGACAATATTTATTCACTCTTAAGAGTTTCCAAACATGAGGCATTGTAATTCGAAAATCGTTAAACAGTCAAATATGAGACATAGTATTCTTTAAAAATGAAAGTATTACAGCAAATTTCATTTAAATTTCTTTTATAATATAATATTATGGACAGTCCAAGAATGATGTTTAAAACTAGAACGATGAGAAAATCTTTTGGGGCATACATCACACTTGTATGGCTTTTCACCACTGTGAATCCTCCTATGAACATTCAAGTTTCCACTCTGTGCAAAACGTTTGAAGCAAACATTGCACTGATATGGTTTCTCACCACTGTGAACCCTCATATGTATTTTCAGGGGTAAATTGTGAGAAAAACTTTTGAAACAGATGTTACACTGATATGGTTTCTCTCCACTATGAGTCCTCAAGTGAGATGAAAGATTCACCTTTTCATCAAAAGACTCGAAACACACATGACACTGATATGGTTTTAGTCCCTTGTGAATTCTCATGTGTACACTGAGTGAGGAATGATGTACAAAAGTCTGAGAACACATGCTGCACTCGAAAATGTTACTGACAGAATGAACACTCTCATAGTCACCATGATCACTGACTCCATTTGATGAAATTAGTGAAAAAGGTAAGCTCTCAACTGGAACTGCTGCAAAACAAAAGGAGAAAAACACATATTTTATTGGTCAGTCTGCGAAAAGTATACAGACTTAAAAAGTATTTTACTTGTAAGACTCTTTAATTTTAAAAAAAAGGGAAAAATATATGTATTTCCTCTGTAGCGATCTTACATTAGCTATCAAAAAAATCAGAGGAAAGGGGAGAATATGCCTCTGCTTAAGGATGGGACAGAGAAAAGGAAAAGAAAACTCCCACCATGCAAATGGATTCTTTCCAACTGGGTTGGGGAGACCAAGCTAGATAAAGAGATACTTAATTATACAGCGATCAGAAAAGTATAATTTTTTTTAAGCATCCAATTAATATGAATGACTGAAATCTCTACAATGAAGCATTTGATTGTTGGTTTGGTTAACTGAAATATAATGGCACAAGAACCGGAAAGCAATGCTGCAAGTCGCCATGCTAATTGAAGTGAAAATTCTATGCTATTTTGACACCTGAGAATAAGATATGGGTGAATGGACTTTACTACATCCGGGTGATGGATGCATAAATTAACAGGCTGAGGCAAACAGATGTCTACCCTATGAATATTAAAGGTAAACATGTGATTGCCAAGGTAGGTCTGTACTAGGTTAAGGCTATCAAACAAGGTGGATACAAAGGGATGGAGTAAGAATGATGTTTTTGGAAGAGGCTTAAGGCACAAATCCTCAGTTTTCAATGTAGTCTTGGCTGACTCATTATCACTTGCAGTATAATCACCACTTGGCATACAGATTGCAGACTGAATCAGGCTCAGAGCTTTGGGAGTCTAACTCATCAATGTTCACCTGTACCGGAGATCAAGCACAATCAAACATGGATTCACTGAAAACACTATTGAGGATATGGTGATACAAGAACAACATACTTATAAAGCACTAAATGGCTTGGACACTTCAGGGACACAATATCACTCTCCATATTCACTGTTTATTTTTGTGTGTGTTTTGACCCCCTTTCAGGCTATACAAATCTCCTGTCCCTGCACACAGGGTACAAACCAATTTCTATTTACCAGTAACAGAGTCCGTACCAGTAAATGGTAGAGAATACTTAAAAAAAAGAACTAAACACAAAATTCTGTATCCAAACTACAACTGAGCATGCCAGAGTTTGTCAGTGGATCATTCAACACCTGGGAAAAACAAACTCAAACATCTCAGGTCTATTGCCATTCATGGAGGTTACAACCCAAAACTGACTAACCAAGCTATGAGGAAATTCACTTGCCAGAAGCCTGATACAACATTAAGTCACGCTGATGTTAAAATGTCCTTGGGCCAAATTGTCTGCTCCCTTTTCCCCCTTTATTAGCAACAAGACATAAGTTCATCTTCTTGGAGGCTGTAATTATAAAAAAAAAAAGACCCATCTCTCCCATACACTGGGAATCTTTGGTTAACGATCACTTTTCAATACATCACCCATCCAACAGACATGGCTGCAGCTACTTACACCACCTTTCAACTCTAACAACCCTTTGCCTTACCAAACAGTACTGCCATTGCCCAGACATGCACATCAAATTCTGCAAAGCATAAGAGAATACATAGTTGGAACATCACCACCTGGCATTACAAGATTTGAATCAGAGAAGGGAAACTGTTTTGGAACTGCCAACACTACTTATTAACAAATTTCATCATATTGTGCAGATTAATCACTGCAAGACTATTTTCCATGTTCAGTCTGTCCTTAGTTTGGTTTGGTTATGGAACATTTACAGGCAAAAGTGCTTGCATCTGTTTCTCATAGTCACATCAAGTGAACATGTTGCTCCTTATTGCAGAAAGACTGAAAAATGTAGAGTAATTGCAAGTTGTAAAATGCATGAGAAAGAGAAGAGAGTAACCACAAAGTAAATATCACACTAACAGAATAAAATGCATATCAGCCTTATTCTGTCTAATACACTATCCCCCAACAAGTAATTGGACAACTGTGATAGAAAAGGAAAATGAAATTTATTGAACTTCAGTCATTGGCGGAGTCTCCATGAGAGGTAATTACAGCGGCAACCCTATGGGGCATACTCTACACCAGTCCTTGTATGACGACTAGCAGTATTTTCTCCCACTGGGCTTGGAGGAGAGATAGGTGTGTTCCTGCACAGTGGGGGCACCCCTTAAGTCGACGTTTCAAGTGGTCCCACAGGCTTTCGATAGGGTTAAGGTCTGGGCAGGCCAGACCATTCGATTAACCCCATTGTCACCATACAAAGTCATGGTGAATGTAGCAACATGATAGCTGGCATTATCATCCTGGAAGTAAGATGGGTCTACCCTGTAAAACTGCCACAATATAGGAAGCACATGGTCATCTAAAATGGTGTGGTAGGCCTCTGCATTCAGCGTACGAGGAATTG
Source organism: Loxosceles reclusa (assembly GCA_001188405.1). Taxonomy (NCBI): domain Eukaryota; kingdom Metazoa; phylum Arthropoda; class Arachnida; order Araneae; family Sicariidae; genus Loxosceles; species Loxosceles reclusa. Next base: position 24,883 of record JJRW01S0017020.1, read on the forward strand.
CAACCAAGGGTCCCCGGCCATACCAGGAGAAACCTACCCCCAAAGCATAACTACACCTCCACCAAACTTTACTGTGGGCACAATACATGCCAGCAGGAGACATTCTCCAGACTGAAGCCAAACCCAGATCCTCCCTTCTGAACTGTAAAGGGTGAACCTTGATTCGTTGCTCCAGAGAACCTGTTTCCACTGTTCAATGGTCCACTGTTGATGTTCTTTACACATTAGCTACACAGTACTGTTGGACTTCATGGTGAAAGGCTCATGGGCAGCAGCACATCCACGAAAACTTAGCAAGTGGGTTTCCTTACAATGGGTATTCATTGAAACAACACTTCCAGATGTCTGATGAAACTCCTTGTAGATGTGGACCATCGACTGTGTACTGTTCATATGAAATTCTCTGGACAACACCTGTTGGTCTCCAACTCCCAGTTTCATGGGTTTGCCAGGTCAGGGCACATTCTGACAATCACCGCTCACCTTCCACTTGCGAATCATGTAGGCCACTGTTGACTTTGGCTACTTCAGCTTGATGGATAAGTCACATAGGAATCAGCCATTTCTGTGATACCCGATGATTACACCTTTCTCAAAATGAGACAGCTCCAAAAATTGCATGGTATCTTGTGTGTGACTGATAGCACTGTTGTTTTCCACAGGCTATTTAACAGCGATAGGCGTGATATGTATCCAGATCGCACCTATCGTCGTTTTCTGGGGAGTCCAATACTTGTTGGTAGGTAGCGCATAATGTGATGTCACACTGAGAATACTTTCCACTTTCATCTGTTGAAATGCTAAAACCAAGGTCTTAAGCAATGGTATTGCACAAAAAATACTTATAATTTTTCAATTACATGACAAGTGTTGCCATTTTTATATTAACAAATAAATTTTGTATTGGAGCTATTACTTTAAAATAGGTATAACAGTCATAAAAGTAATAAAAGTTTGTTTTGTTATTTAGTTAAAGCATACATTACTTACAGGAAATAAAATGAGGAACAGCCAAACATGCAGCTTTGCAATTTTAAGTTAATTTTGAGAAAAATGCTATGGTAGAAGACCTGGATAATAGGGAAAGCTTTCCAGCATAGAACTTTACTGCCTTCATGGGAAGTTTATGCTAATTTGAACACATCATTTATGTTTTATTTATTAGTGATTTTTTTCTATTTCACATCAGCATGACCACTAATTATACAATAGTAGCCAAAAATCAGTAAAATGAACAAGAAATATGTGAGCATTTGCATTTCTAGGTAAAACTGGAAAAAAATCATCTACCAATTAATCCAGTTAAAATGTATGTTTTTTTCCCTGATTTCTCTGCACCGAGCAAGTCGACAAAAGCTTTGTACAGTCACTGAACATTCGACTGCATAAAACATCTCTAAAACTCACAGGCAATGACTGATCAAACAGAATCCTACTAATTACAATTTTAACATCTATAAAAACTAATTTTATTCATCACACCTTTGGGAAACACCCTCTTTCTATTTTGGTTTACAAGTTATACAGAATTCATACAGTATACCAACTGTTATTTTTTTTTTCCTCCAAAGTGCTATAGCGCAAATAAAAATAAGCCTTTAAAAAACCAACTGTTTTCTTATTATATGTCAGCAATTTGCATGACAAAATTCTGTTACACGAAAAAATAAATATGAATGGTGACTTTGATTCTAACCGGCGACCCGAGCATCTACGCTCCTTGTGTGCTAACCAACCGTGCCACACCATCCAATGCCAAAACCATCATATATTCATCTTCAAAAGAATGTAGGTATGTTAAACATTCTGTTGAAGATGAACATATGATGGTTTCGGCATCAGACGGTGTGGTGCTGTCAATCAGCACACAAGCAGCATAGATGCTCAGGTAACTGATTTGAATCAGAGTCACTATTCATATTTATTTGTTCTTCTAACAAAATTCTGTTGCGCTAATCGCTAAGTAATTGCTAAGTTTCTGATTTGAACTTATACAAAAGTTCCTAATCATCTGTGATGAACAGTAAATATAATGTAGTATATGCTAATGCAATATATATTCTTTCACTTATTTAGAAATAGCTGCAATTAAAGTGCTACACCTAAAACGTACATAAAATTATTTACTATTTCAGACATGTATCAAGCCAATCATAATTATACAACTCAGAGTTCAAGTTATTATTATGCAGCTATGAAGTACAACCAGTAGACCCATGCCAAACTGAAATTATGCCCTCAGCTGAGAATTCAGGAACTACTGGTTGCTGATATCCCATTGAGGATGCATGTCATGAGCAAAAACATCAATAAAGCAAGCATCTATTAAAAGAAAAACAAACACTCTACTCATATAAAAGGTAAACAAATACAGAGTAACTGTAATCTTTCTCAATCATGATCTATTTCTTTTCCCTCAACAAAAAAAAAGATGGCAACATGCAATGTGATTTTGCATTAAATTGTGGAGTTTGCAGTCGGCTATTAGCATATTCCAGATTTCGCTGATAAAATCTTCATTGTTGGACTTTTGTTATGCTTTGGAGAGTGTTATAAGCTTTAATGTACACATTATGAACTATGACATCAGGCTTTTTCATTTGGGTGTAACAACCCCCTAGTATATAACTAACCATTCCAATAAACTCGCCCTAATACAAACTAACACAAGAAGCGAAAACCCCTT
>JJRW01S0017026.1:22619-34095 GCA_001188405.1 Loxosceles reclusa
TTGTATACGTGGAAATAAAGTTGAAGTAAAGTTGAAAGTTTAAGTTGAAGTTGAATTCATATTGATTGAAGACTGTTTGGAATAGTTTGGAATAGTTTGGAATAGCTGCACTTTAAAACAATTACATTGCAATTGTTTCAAAGTGCAGCTTGACAAGAGGGAAATTTTCTCAATGTAATTATTTGGGACAAAGGTTTTCGTCCTTTCTGAAAGACTGGTCAGTCATGGTGAGCATTTGCCAGTAGCTGACTTCGGTATTAGTATTTGTATTTACAAATATACCATACCCAACTAACTCACAATGCACAAAGCGTACCAAAGGAAGCTTAAAAGCTGAAGCCGGCAGAGCGGACACATTTTAGGGTCAATGCCTTCATGATTTTTATGTTTTTAGTTCAATTTTTATTTATTCTTTGAGAGGACATGGGTACAAGGCTTCTGTCAGGGTAGTTTTACCTTCACCATTCTATCAACTAAGCAAAATCCGAAGGACTCTGTTCTTCTTCATTCAGAAACAAGCCAGCTGACAAACAACTCCATATGAATCTAAAGTGGATATACCCAACTACAAATATCTTGGAAATTCCGAACTTTGAATACGTCACATCCTTGGACCTAATGGTACTTTAACACCCAGGAAATTCAGCATCAAAGACACGTCATATCTTTCCACCGTACTCACCAACGAATGAAATTTTTCTAGGTAACTAACTGGTACAGCTGAAAACGGGACCTCACATTTCTCGACACTTCAAGTTGCTTTTACTTATGTCATACACTAAAGAAGTGGAATTTTCTCACGGGTTGCCCCTCACAAAAACTCTTCTTGGCGAAGGAAGTATGAAATACTGCTTTCCTGATGCTAACATCAAAAACGGTAAATCTTTTCATATGCATTGTGACCTCGGCCATTGTAAAGAAAACCTTTACCTATGTCGACGCCAGGATTCGAACCAACGAATCTACCCTCTCTAGAGTCACCACTTTAATGGTTAAGCTACGCCGACGGGGTAACTGAGTAGCTTATTTTAAAGTCATTTGTGGGTGGACATTACACTATGTACTCAATACCATGTGAATTTTAATTCAAAAACTATCCAGATGCATCTTAACAGATTATTATTGTTATCCTGTTTGTGTGGTTCATTGGTAATTTCCAGTTTATTTTAGAAGTAAAAAGTAGTTGGGTCCGGGGTGGGAGAGGGCACTGCGAAACATGCGCACATTCTCAGTTATTTCAAAAATACTTATTTTGAACGTGCTCTCCTTCGAATTGTTCCGTTCTAATTAAAGAAAAAGAAAATTCAATTTTCCAAACTTCTATCGATAAAGTAAAGTTTTTATTTTCGATTGTTCCAAATTTTTGAACGTAAGAGCTGACGTGCTGTAAGGTATTAAAAAATGGATTGCGTGACAAGTCCCGCTATCTTTCTTTTTCGTTTTCGAATGCAAACAAAAATTCGGGGATATATTCACATATTCCGAGTCGATACGGCCGTAATTAACGCACGCAGAAGTCGAAAGTTCGCGCAGACTTTTTTCTTTGAAGCCGAAGATCATTTAACGGATGCAGAGATGCTAATCGCGCCAAAAGAATAACGAATTGATACGAGCAGAAGAAAAAAAAATGTAGACCCCAGTGAGAAGGAACGATAATTAACTCATTGCGTGACTCTCAGAAAAGTTACTATGTTCCATTGCTGAAGAGACTTTATAATTAGCCCTTAACAATGAGGGAGAACGGTAATGACTAACTAAATATAGAATTTGATTAAATTCTTATGTCGGGTTCGTCTCTTGGCCGCTCATAAATATATATGCCATTACCATAATGTATATTTCGATGTTAAAGAAACAATAAACACTGCAATAACGTAAAAGCAAATGACAGGCCTTGAACCTTGAACAAAGAAGAATAACTGTTTTGTTTGTTTTCCAGAGGCGCCTCTGTTTCTGTTGTCCTGGATGTGTTTATCCGTGTCCCAGTGCTTCTGAAACTCTGCTGATAACTTCATCATTGAAGCAAATATGTAAAAAGTCGCCACTTTTCACTTCTTGGCTTCTTTTAGAAACTATTGTTATTGTTTTTATTACGGCACTCTTCATAAAGGTCTATGTGATGATCAACCTCAATGACTCAGTGATTATCGTCATTGAAACATAAATGTTAAGTTTTTAGCTACCTGCCGACCATAAGCCATATGTGTGCATATGGCGTATGTATTTTGTGCTGCACCTGATTAACGCACGGGCCTTCAGAACTTGGGTATCTAAATTTTGGGAGCCCAAAATTTAGTAATGTTCTGATATTTTATACATATTTATGCTTAAAAAAGTCGCAAGGAAACGTCAATGTACTGCTACGTCCCATGGTCTGATGATTAGGCCCTGAGCGTGTGCGTGCGTAGGAAAATTAACGGCGCATCAATACTAGGAAAGGACACTCCTAGGACGAACCCTTCCTAGTATCTCTCTAATCAGCCGCCTCATACAACAACAACATCCATCCCTACTAGAAAGGACACTCCTAGGATCTTCCCATCCTAATATCTAATCACTCGCCTCATATGACACCATCATCCATCCCTACTACGAAGGGGCACTCCTAGGACCATCCCTTCCTAGTACCTAATCACTTGCCTCATACAACACAATTATCCATCCCTGATAGAAGGGACACTCCTAGCACCATCCCATCTTAGTACCTCTCTCTCTAATCAGTCGCCTCATACGACAACAACATCTATCCCTACTAGAAGAAGACTCTCATGCTCATTCTGCCGATGCTTTCTCAACAGGACTTTACAACAGTCGATTTATGTTGTGTGCTCTGAAGTTTATCCAATGATACTGTGAAACCTTCGAAACTCGAAAGACACTTGCAATCAAAACACCCAGATTTAACTAAGAAACCACTTGAATATTTTCAAAGAATGCGTGAAAATATGCGAAAGCAAGAAATTACTTTAACAAAATGATGAAAGATGAGTTGATGAGATGATGAAAGATGAAAAATGATAAATTATAGATGAGTCCTTATCAAAAGCTTCTTACCTGATAGCACTTCATATCGCGAAAAATAAAATGCCGTACACTATTGTTTCAATAATCAATTAAGCCTTGCATGTTATAAGTCTGTGAAAAAGTTTCGGGAAAGCAGGCTGTACAGAAACTGAAAGTAATTCCTATGTCCGCTAACACAGTCAAGAGTAGAAGTGAAGACATGGCTGAAGATTTTGAAAATTAAGTTATAAAAACAGTGAAAAATTCATAATTTTATTCAATTCAACTTGATGAATCAATGGACATAAGTAATAAGGCACTTCTCTATTGTTTTGTGAGAGCTAAGTGTGAAGGCGAGTTACAAGAAGAACTACTTTGTTCGTTTAATCTGCCGGGTGGAACAACTAACTCTGAGATTTTTGAAGCACTTAATAGTTATTACTTAGACCACGGAATTGAATAGAAAAAATGTATTGAGATACGTCCCGATGATGCCACAAACCTTCCTTACTATCTACAAGCGCCAAAAGATAACATCCGTTCACTCCTTCACTGGACAAAAATAAATTAGCTAGGAAGTCACATCATAAAACGAGTTGAGTGGCAACAGTTAAAAAGCAACGCTAACGAGAAATTTGTGTTATTCTGGTGTTCCGCATTCTGGGTGCTGAGCCCTGCGTTTTGGGCTCTGGCTCTTTCGCTCACGTAGCCTTGATTTTAAGTGGAGTGCTAGAAGTTAATTCTGCGACCGTAGTGTATTAAAGCACTAACATTAGTGCATCTATATATTTGTGTGTAACTTAAGTATGGAATTAGTGCCGGCAAAAAATAGTGTATTACGTACCTCCAAATGCCTTCTTTAAAGTTGTGATTCTTCGTACTTACGTGTCTGAAAGAAGGTCAAACTGTTTGATGTCTACGATATAAAGCCGGTTCTACCGCCGTAATAATTACGGATCTTTCAGATACGTAATTTAAATTTATCAAGCCATTTAAAAAGGCCATTAAAGTGTCAAAAACTTAAGATTTAAAGAGTCTAAGGAAACTTACAGTTTTATGAAGATTAAGGTGAATCTAAAGTACAACACCCCTACTAGGGGTTTTGGCTTGTAATTTTGAAAAGTATTTGAATTTTTTGTAATTTATTTTGAATTTGATTTATAAGTGCAAATTAGCAGTTCTTGATTTTGTTGTATTTGTTCGCGACCACAAATAAAGAGTTGCTCCGAAATTTTACTTTAGCTCCTTTCTCTAATTAGCAAGTTTGCTAATTTTAATTAAGTTATTTAAGTTCGTTAATTTGAAGTTTGATTTATTTTTGTGTTGTTAAAACCTCTGAATTAGATTCGTCACAAACATGTCTGCTAAACGCTCGTGTAAATCTAAATCCATTCGAGCTGCAGAAACTTTACTTTCTGACACTGAAGGTAATAAGAACTGTACTTCAGATGCAAGACCTGTTGTTCCTCATGCTCATTCCGCCGGTGCTTTACAACAGGGCATTACACTGGGCGTTTTCCGGGAATTGTTGTGAAGGTGAAAAACGTTGGTCATCCAGACATTTTGTCTATTCTACATCGCTTGCATCGCGAACAACTTGCGGCGAAAAAAATGTCCCCAGAATTACACGAAATATTATCACGTTATTAAAAATATGAATAAAATTCGACACAAAGCGCTCAGTTCTCGAATATTTGAGTCACTTTGTGAAGAAATGGGTTCCTACTATACTCACCTTTTTCAGGCTGAGTGAGAAGGCTGTCGAGGGGCAAAATTCTAACTGGACTGCTCGCCCTGCGCGAAGAAGTCAAATTAAAATTAGTCTTACAGCAGCCAAATAATCCGAAATTTCGCGAACTGCTGTCTGACGGTAAGTGGGTTGCCAAGCTTGCAATACCTTGCAGATATTTTTCGCTGTTAAATGAACTAAGCACGTCCTTGCAATGCAAATTATGGACATGTTCACACTACGAGATAAAATGGATGCTTTTCAAAAGAAAATATTACTGTGATAAACGGGGTTGGTAGATCTGAAAATGTTTTCACATTTGGATGAGTATATAAGAGAGGAGATGTCTCAACCGACAGGTGGCAAACCATTGTTCAAGAGCACTTACAGTTACTCACAGAATCTTTTGGTCCTTATTACCCAAAGGACATATCCCAGACATAGCAGTATGTGGATAATAGATCCATTAGTAGCAAACATTTAAAATAGAAATTTAAGCATCCATGAAAAAGAAAGCCTCGTCTATCTATTATCCGACGACATTCTCAAAGCTAAATTCCAGTCATCCTTATCAAGACCTCATTTTTGGCTCTCCGTAAAAAGTGAATACTCACTTCTGAGTGAAAAAAAATGAAAATTTTGATTCAATTTTCAATAACACATTTGTGTGAAAAGACATTTTCATCTGTCACAACAATTAAAACTCAGTACTTCACTCGGCTTAAAATTATATCGGCTCTCCGTCTTGCAGTAACCTCACTGAAGCGACAAACAAGCAAGAACAAATATCACACTACAAATGTGTAACACTTAAATAAGCTTCTATTATTTTGTAATAATTAAACTCTTTAATAATTTTAATACAAAACTTTCACGGTCAGGATCTTCATTGAACGTGTGGTCTTCTGAGCTCGTTTGCCGTGTCACCTCGTCTTCTGCGGGCCGACGTTTCAATGTGGTTGCACACGTCCTCCTCAGTGCACTCCTTCTCTTCAAATAACAGACAACGTCCCTGTCACTTCTTTTATGTACTAGCAGATTGTGTTTTCCCAGGAAATGAGGATTTTCCTACTATCTCAGGCATTCCCAAAGGATTAGGTTTTTCCGGTGATCTGGGATTCTCTGTTGCTGGAAAAAGTGCCTTCCATATTTTGGAAAGTTTGATCCCATCTTTTCTGTTGAAATTCTTAAGATGTTTGTTAATTTTAATAGCCTCTTGATACCGTCTTTTATGTTGTTGGGTAATACGCTAATACGCTTCAAAATTTTCCTTTCGTCAAACTTAATACGGTGGTTCTTCGTAATAGCATACTCTGCTACCGCCGATGTTTCGTGTTGGAAAAGTTGTATATGCCTTTGATGTTCCTTTAATAGGGCAGCAACAGTTCTATCAGTTTTTCCAATGTATACCTCTCCACATTCACAACGAACTTTGTACGCGCCAGGGCTCTGTATTTCATCAATCTTGTTCTTTGTTGGTCTTAACATCAATTTTATTTCTGCTGGTTGGATGAACAATATTTATATTTCACGTTTCCTCTGTAAAGAAAAGTTGCCTTATGTAGATGCCAGGATTCGAACCAACGAATCTGTCATCTCTAGACGGATCTGTCATCTCTAGACTGATCTGACATCTTCCAAACGGGAGAGCTTCCAAAAGGGAATGTCCATAAACTTTGCCAGTTCTGTTAAAACTCGTGTCTTGCATCCAGAGTTTGAATTCCGATAGATGTGTTCGTCATAGAGCGAATACCCTCGCGTCATCGCTGCAATATGTGGGCATTCAAGTACATAATGTCCAACGTCACCATTATCGCTCCATGACTTGAAAAAAAAAGTGTCCCAACGTCTTTGCCATTCCCTCATCGTTCTGGAAACGAGCCATTTCTTGTACAGTGCACTATTTGGTAGGGCATTTCAAGTTGCAGAGCTCAAGCGGGAGCCAGCATCGAGAGCCTGTAGAGGAGTTCGTTGCCCAATGTCCCTCAATGACAGCGCACCCAGAGCAATTCCACATTTGTTCTGCGCCCACAGATCTCATAAGATGCCAAACTAACGAAGTCATGTTCTTCAGCGTCTCGATAGCGCTGAGTACCGACATGCTGCCGGAGAAGATCCGTGAACTCATATTCGGCAGTAAGCCGCCCACCTAGTCTACCGCTTTCTGCAGAGCCATAGCCTCTGCCAAAACGTCGGGTTTTTTGTTTTTTTTTTTGGTTTTTTTTCCTTGCCAGTCACTTTAAATTTCATTGAATGCATCTCACTGCCTTCACTGAGCATGCAAAATGCGTAGCCCACATAGATTCCCTTCCTTGGAATTATCAATAAAAATATCTCATACCCCATCCTCTCATCCAACTGTTCCCCGGGAGTCCTAGCAAGGGTTCGGCTTCTGACTGTTGGAGTGCTTCATGCTCTTAACATATGAGTAGTAGCTACCCGTAAAAACAAGGGCGTTGCATTTTTCACCCTGAAAAAGGCCGCCTCCTGGGAAACGACTAGATGGAACAGAAGTATGTCAGCCAAGATACAGGATGCAACAGTAGAAACCGTTCTGAACCGCTCGGCAAAATGCGAAACGCATAGGCCCTTTGGATGGACACCAAGACACTGACCATTCGGCCATTGACCTCAGCTTTCTACCATGCTCAGGCAGCATACACCCACAATTCGTGCTATAGCAATTATTCCACTGTTCTAAATTTTCCACCCTTCAAGCCCCGCTAAACCGTGTGATGTTGTCCATACTCCACTCAAGAGTCCTGTTTAACGTACCGTCGATCTTTACCTTCAGTTTCGCAGTCGTGCATCATGTAGAAACCATCAGAATGAAGTCGTGTACGTACGCTCGCGTGATTCCCCCTTGGAAATCGAGTATTAATGTGCTATTAACAACCAGATTTCGAAGGAATGGACTCAAGCAGAAAACCTGAGGGATCCCTCGCTCAAATCTCCTTTCAGCCTTCACGCCTTCCATTTCCACAATGATTTTCCTATCTAAAAGATAAGATAACGACATCCCGTGAATGTTGCTAGGGCTTTTCATTTTCTTGAGTTGCATGAGTAAATCTGGCAATCACACCGTGTCGAACACTCCCTCCACATCGAGTGACACCATTGCTGTGTACATTTTTCATTTTTGCGCTTCTGTGCTTCTCATATTAAGTTTCACAGAGCCATCGTCGTGCTCCGTTTTGATCTAAACCGATCTAAGAAATCCTCGCCGTTCTGCATAAAGCAGAGACGCGACAGTACCAGACATTCCATGACTTTCATTACAGTCGAAAGTAGACAGATGCCTCTCCAGCTCTTAGAATCTCTCGGATCCATACTCGGTTTGGCCAAAAGCACCGAATTTCCGCACTTCCAAACATTTGAGAAGACGCGTTGAGCACTGCTGGGAGTGGATTCGGTTCCAACCCACAGAGTCTTTGCACAACATTTCATTGCCGCTGTCGAGACGCAGAGAGACCCTTTTGGGAGCCCCTTTTGGCAGCCACCTGACGACTCTGTCGACCACCTTTGTTGCAAACATCGTGTACGGACGGATGTCTGGTGCGTTCTGCACTGCCTGGCGAATCGATCTGTGAGTTGGCGTGTCATCTTTAACGGCATCCTCCGGGTAAAGGGTGTAAAGAAATGTACCCTTTTTGTCGGCGCCGTGATTCGAACGAACAAATCTGTCATCTCTAGGGTGACCGCTTTAACGGTTAAAGTATGCCGACAAGTATCTGGGAAGCTTATTTTCTATATCTTTTGTGGGACGATTCTCACAAGGGCGTCCAATATGACGCTTACAATCTCGCTGACATCGGCGTAACTACGAGTAAACGTAGCCCTTTCACTCACTTTGCCTCTGGCCATCTTGAACACTGTTCGGAAGGAGGTACGCGTTGGCTGAACAACAGGAGACAATCAAAAGAGACGGTTCCGTGATACTGAAGAGATCAAAACAGAAGTGGCTCAGTTTTTTTTACATTTCAAGACCGGGCATTTTATCGCAACGGTATAACATGAGCTTGTATCACGTTAGAAGAAAGTTGTCGCGAGTATTTGTGTGTGATTGTGTGTTATAGTGTGTTATAGTGTTATAGTGGACACGCGGAAGTGACCTAGGGGACCAGCGTGGGCTCTCGATGTTCTTGGTCCTATAACAACATGTGCAATGAGAAAGAAAAGAAAAGTACTGCAACAAATTGAGATGTTCCAAGTGAGGCGTTCACCCTGCTCTGCCTTAGCAAGTAAAAGCAGATGTATGGAAGGGAAGTTGTGCGTTTAAACAAAAGACTTCGACTGCCAGACGCCTCGTATCCACTTTGGCAGAATGTCGTAAACATATGGTGGGTTCTAGAAAGAAACACAAGTAAATCAGAGTAGGTCGACTGTAAAAATTGTTACCTGAACAAAAAAGCAGAAGCTATGAATAAAAACTGAAATACGCTAAAACTTCGTCTGTGAAAAAACAATGAAAAAGCAAGTTACACTTCAGCTGATGATTCAGACAAGAAGGCCAAAAGACGCTACAAAAGTTTAAAATTGCACGACGAACGACAAACTTAATTTTTGAGTAAGTAAGTAAGTTTATTGCGCTTATTATAGTAATATAAATGATATATATATAGATATACAATGTAAGGTTCTCCCAATAAAAGACTTCGAAATTAGGTTGCTCCGTTACCTGTCGGCGTAGTTTAATCGGTAAAGCGGTCACTCTAGAGATAACATATTCGTAGGTTCAAATCCCGGCGTCGATATAAGGCAATGGTCTTTACAACAAAGAATATACGAAGTGTAGGGAGGTAAGGATATTCATTCATATACAAAGGTAAATAGAGAGAACTGAGAATTAAGTTATCTGAGAACTACAACTGAGAATTAAGATTTAGATAGTTGGATTCCTCAGCCATAACAGAGGTGGAACCTTACTCAGTTAAACAATGTTCTCAACGGTAACTGCAGAATTCTTGACTTAGTTCTCACCAATTATGAGCGCTGTAATTCATTTCTCCACCGAGCTGATAGCCCTCCACTACCTGAAGAAGCTCACCATCTTGCTCTTTGTCTACTTATTCCTCTTGCTGCAAATCCTAAGAAAAAGCTTAATCATGTTACAACCTCCTACTTCTTCCGTAAAGGCAATTATCTGTACCTCTTACGAGCATCTAAGTAAAATCAACTTGTCCTTTCTCGGAGATTATCGTAATATTGATACTGCAACTTACTCATTCTACGATAAGCTCTTTGATGCTATGGACTCTGTCATTCCTATATCTGTTAAGTCGTCTCGTAGACCATATCCCCTAGATGGTTTACTGGTAAGATTATTGCGAACTTGAGAAAGAAAAATACTCTTAGGGTCTAAATGGCGACTCTCGAACTCTTCTGCTGATTATCAGGCATTTAGTGATATTCGTAAAAAAATAAAAAAGGACACTCACATGGCGTCCCTTTCTTATCATGCTGATGCTGAAAATAAGATCAAGACTGATCCCTCTATTTTCTGGAACTTTGTCAAATCAAAACGTGTAACCTCAAATGCCAATGTTGACTTCTCCCATAAAGGACGTGCTCTTCCTCATGGTCTCAGTGTTGCTGATGCCTTTGCGGACTATTTTGAATCCGTGTTTCTTCAGTCTGATTCTCCTTACAAAGATCATTCTTTCGACAGCTACTCTGGACTATATGATCGCTTGGACATGTTCCTTATTGATATTAGTGAATCTGACGTTCACTCTGCCATTCTCAAATTGAAATCTTCAAGTTCTGTTGGACCTGACGGTGTTCCTACTTATATTGTCAATGCCTGTGCTGGAATCTTTGTCCATCCTCTTTACGTTTTTTTAAGAACTTCTCTGAAACGGGGTAAGTTCCATCATGCATGGAAACGTGCTTCTGTTTATCCTGTACATAAGTCAGGCGATAAAGCTGTGATTGGGAACTATTGGACTATCTCAATTCTGTCTCCTTTTGCGAAAATCTTTTAGACTATTGTTTATGCCAAACTATGGCGCATTTTGATTCTGTTGTCTCTCCCTTTCAACACGGCTTTGTTACGAAGTGCTCAACAGTCACAAACCTTGCTACCTTCACCCATGATCCTGCCTGTGCTAGTGACTCTAACTAGCAAGTTGATGTTGTGTACACAGACTTTTCCAAAGCTTTCGATAAGGTACAATATAGTCATCTGTGTAAACTGAGGTCTCTACACCTTCCAGAAATTTCTTTAATTGGTTAGTCTCTTATCTCTCCAACAGAACTTAGGTAGTGAAATTTCGTGGTTGTATCTCTCGTGATTACCACTGCAAATCTGGAGTTCCTCAAGGGTCCATCCTTGGACCTCTCCTGTTTCTTATGTTTATTAATAACCTACCGTTTAATTTTCGTTTGTTCTCTTGTCTTTTGTATGCTGACGACCTTAAGCTTTATAAATCTGTAAGTACTGCAGAAGACACTGTTGAGTTACAAAAGAATATTGACACGCTTGTTGCTTGGTGTTCCTGTAACAACTTGTTATTAAATTCTTCCAAGTGCTATTCTGTTACGTTCACGAGGAAATGCTCATCTTTGTTTGCTAATTACACACTGGCTGGAGAGCCTCTGCATAGAACTTCTGAATTTCGTGATATGAGGTGTCTTGTCTGATTCTGCACTGCCATTTAATGCTCAAGTTGCTTCTGTTGTTAATAGTGCTTATCGTAGCCTTGGCTTCACTATCAGAAACAGTCGTCACTTCAAAAATGAATC
>JJRW01S0017034.1:36202-46674 GCA_001188405.1 Loxosceles reclusa
AAGTATTTAAAGTGTTGGGTCTGATCAATTAGTCACCAGAGGTTTAAATCAATGTCCGTTAAATGACATATGACAGCTAAGTCCATAAAGATGGCAAAATTTGGAGTTTGAGAAACAAGCTAACGTTTCCGTTAACAACTCAAAACAGAGGCAACCACTGATCCTCAATGCTCACTAGCCAGGGCTGATCAGACGAGTGTTACACAAATAATTGACTTTTTAAATTGATGAAATTATCGATTTTCAAAACCGTAAGAAGCAGCAAAAGAAAGCCACGCACCAGGCAACAGATTTTCTTGATCTGAGTTGGAAAAACTTCAGGTTATAGAACTACTACTGTCAAACTTGAGACGGTCGTCTGGTTTCTTCGGGTTTCGTATTTTAAAGATTATAATTCAGAGATTTTCCACGATGTTCATACACGCCATATTGGCATAGCTGGTTACGAATTGGTAACAATGAGGAAAAAGTGTGCAATGAATGCAATGTAAAATATAAATGAAATTGTACAAAACTAATATGGAGAAATACTGTACACGTGTGTCTGTGTGTGTGTGTGTTTCCCTAAAAGAAACGAGTGTAATGCGACTCCTTTGCCGATATTCCACAATTTCGTAATCGTAACGGCCATTTACGCTGGTTCGACGTGATTTTAATTATGTGCTGACGGCAGAAACGCTGCGTAAACCACCAAGGAGCTGGTCGTCAATGTTGAACGCCTGCCGACATATGTTTAGGGAGCAGAAACATTTTCCACAGCAGTGGGTCATCATCACAAAGCTATCAGCTTGATGTCTTTGTGCGACTAATTTAAGGAAATTCCCCTATTGTTCGTAATTTAAAAAGCCTTTAAATCCGTAATTGAAAAATGCCTATTGTATTATCAAGTGTCAATTACAATATATTTCTTACACAATTACAATGTTTGTTTGGGGAAGATTGTTGCACTTTTGCATTGAGATATCTCTAGGAAGGCCGCTTGAAAGAGATTTTAATACTGCGAAATATGGTTATATTCTTTGCCAAAATACATACGCAGCACTGGCGAGCTACAATGGCGCCCGAACTAATGGACTCACTCTAGTGGCCAATGACCCAATCTTTAGGTCTACCACTTGTGGTCAGTAATTATCCTAACCCCTCTCTCTCAATTTTGTGAGGTTCTCCCCAAAACTTTTTTTGATAATAAACTGCCCAGATACCTGTCAGCCAAGCTTAAATGAAAATGTGGTGTCTCCGCGGATGACTCATCCGTAGGTTCGAATTCTGGCGTCGACAAAAAGGAAGTTTTCTTATCCATATCACACTGTTTTATTCACTGGTCTAGCAATGATCGTATTTGAGTATGACATTTCAACCGTTCCCAATGGTCTTAATTAAGTCAATGTCGACGTTAAGCGTGGAGAACTACTGGTGTGAAAGTTCTTAAGCCAGCGTACGTAGAAGACCAAGAATCTTCTGGTGATGTCCTGTTGAATTCGCTGTGAAGCTTCTAATCGATTCTTCTGTTCGTGAATGCAGAATACCATGTTGTAATTGTGTCGTAGGATTATAGAGCTCGAGGTCTACTATAAGCGTCGGACGAGATGAATTATGAAATCTTAGTTAATTAGGTTTAACAACGACGAGAGTGAGCAACAGCCTGTTGCAAGTGGAAATAACCGTATGGGGAATATTAAGAGTGATTTGCTTTCTGTTTTCGCGCGCGTGCCAGGAAGTAGCATGAGTTGGAGAGGTGGTTAGATCAATTTATGCTACTGTTTTTAGCTTTGTAGGATCCCTCAATTTTAGGAAGAAGAAGCTGCTGGCGTTGTAAATATTACTGTAGATGACGTCAGTAGAGCCAAAGTGTGGTTCCTGATGTGAAGTGACAGCATGACTTGAAGTTTCTTTCGCTGATTTAGGCGTGCGTTTATTGCGCCGGGTAGAATCGGTTCCGCCGATGTAGACATCCTTGCATGGCATGCGAGATTGATGACTTCACATAAAACAGTTTGGAAACCGTGTCTTTGACTGTAGTAAGTATATTCCGTAAAGTAGTAAGGGGTCTATAGGAAGTTTTATACATACTTAAGCTTATATTCTCGAAATTGATCCGGAAGTTTGTTGGACGTATGGCAGAGGGATTGTGATTTTGGGTTTATTGGATCTTCTTGTACTCCGAGTATAGTTCTTGCTAGGGTTATTCAGATTCCGGAGAATGAGGCGGTTAAGGTTTTACCCTTTCATTTATAAAATTTCGGATATATTCTGGTACTCTTTATATTTCGTTGTTTATTGCTGAAAATGGTTTGAGCTGGATGATATTAAGACTGGATGGTGGGGCCAAAATTCCAAGAATCTATCAGTGCGTGTGTAGGTTTCCTCACGGTTCAAATGTGTTTCTCCTTGCACACAAACAGAAAGCAATTCAATCGTAGAACTCAGTATACGACTCTTCCCACTTCCGACAGCCTTTTATTCACACTTACCATTGTTAAACCAAATTAAGGAATATTTTACATTTCCACCCATCACAAACTAATAACAGACCTCGAGTTCGAAACACCAAATGATACTGTTAGATAATTTACAGCAGATCCGACAAGAAACACCAGGAATTTTGTCTTCTGTGAACGTTAGCTTCTTTAAAGGACATTGACATCAGTACTTTCTTGGTCTCAACATCCTTCTCGGCTTGATGAACTGCAGTGAATGGTTGAAAAAGTCGCGCTGTTTTGCCTTTATCTCTAGACCTTGTAAGGATCTTCTCACAAAAGACTTAAAAAATAAGCTGTTCAGATACCTGTTGGCGTAGCTTAAATGGAAAAGTGGTCACTCCGGAGACGACAGATCCGTAGGTTCGAATCCAGGCGTCGACAAAAGGGCAAATATTCCTTACAACCTGTGATTGAAACTTTGTTATATAATATCAAATCCGAGTCAGCACGTTTAAGTTAATTATATCATGTTTATTATAATTGTTTTACTCTTACAAGTTTTACACTTTAATAGTTGTCGTCACTAAAAGAACCCGCATTTCTCAAATCGCTGACTGGCGTTCATTCTTAATTGCACATTTTATTGCTTTGCTCGACATTTTCTGTATTTGAAAAGCATTCCGCATTTAACGTTAAGAAAATCTTATAACAATATACATATCCAAATAAGCATGTTTACACCAGAATGTTTCCTTGATCATTTCCTTCAACATACCGCGTAAACAATGGTGAAGAAAATAATTCCTTTCCGTTTCTTAAGTTATTTGAAGATCAGTGAGAAATTGCCTCAAATATCTTGGGAATCAAAATGGAGAATCAAGGACTGCTTTATTAACCATTTGACGTCCATATTATCAAGCTTTCATTATTTTCCGGATAACGCGTTGTCGCAAGGAAAATACGAAAATACAAGTAGTGAAGATTTCCTCGCTAAGATGAAACCACGAAGGAGAACTCAAACTAAATGTTTGTTTCCTCTATTCTCCTTGGAGATTTCTGAAATCCCGAGAATGACTCATGCATAAAGCATGAATTGAATATCTCCATAAACGTGCTCATTCGACTAGCAAATAAACACGAGTTTTTGTGTTCTGTCGGTGTTGTGGTTACTTTAAAGATGAAAAGTATAATGAAATCAGTATGTGCTTTAAGATGAATGTCGTTAATCAAATTACTCACACCTCATAATGTATTTAACAGCAGAACATTCACGAAGCTGTCTTGTTTTAGTGGAGATATAGATAATTGTGTACGAGTTCAAAATACAAATGGGATTGATAAGACTTTCCTTAATATTGATTGGTCCTTCAAGGGAGAAAAATACAAGTTACGTACTGTAAAGTAAAGAACCCTAAGGATGCGGGTAAAATAGACGCCGCATTTTTATAAATAAATACATAACTTAAATGAACTACGTTTATGAACTTAGAATTTATACTTAGTAATGAAACTTAGAACTTATAACACGTTTATGAACGTAGATGAACCACTGTCAGTCGAACGACGGACAGCTTTCAAAGTGGCCGTACGGTCTGAAAGGACTTATGTTCTCTTTCGACCATACAGACTTCAGAACATGCAGACGTATGTTCTGTCGAAACTATTTACCGTGTATCCATTTATTATTGTGCAATTAAACGTGGTTCATCTAAGTTATGTATTTATTTACATGCACAAGTTTAGACTATTTATTTGTTTCGGCAACTTTATAAGTTGTGGTAAAACAATCTTCAAGTCTCATGTTGTAACAACATCTCCGCTATTCTATCCCTGGACTCGTAATATTTTTGTATTCCTAATGTATGTCAAAATTGAATGCCACGGCTGTCTATCTCGCTATGCTTATAATTTTCAACCTAAGCCGTAGATATCCCTTTTAAGCCTAATGACACAAGGCAGACATGATTTATATTGATGGAATGTCATCAGGAGCTTAGAATGTGAAAACTATCAGAGTGGTGCTACCAAGATATTACAGAAAACGAACAAGAAGGAATCATAAGATGAACTCCAAGACCTTCGTAGGTGATACTTTTTTTTCGTGGGAGAGACTGACACCCACAAGACCAATAAGTTTCTGAACTTAGTGATGATCCACGGATAGTTTAGTATGAGCGTCTTACAATAACTATCACATAACCTACAATTCCATAGTCCATGAGAAAGAAGCCACTCCTTGAAACATGCAGCCAATTAAATAGGAAATCGACCAGAGAGAGTCGGGTGTTGAAGTACCAGATATTTCACTCACATTGCCAACAACTGACATTTGATATATTAAAAACGGGTTAGTTTCCCATGGCAGTGTAACGAATATCTTGATCATAAACATTAGAATTATTAACGGAGGAACGTCCAAACACTGCGCTAGACTAAGATATAGGATAAGCCGACGTATTAATGACGCAGTTATATTTCAATGTCCCGCACAATTCTCAGTCCCGCATATACAAGCTTTCCTTGAGGAAGCCAAGAGAGAACTTATTGGCGAAACTGCAGTAGGTTTCAACAAATAAATATAACTGCGTCATTCATTCGTCGTCTTATCCTATATCATAAACATTAGAGCCCTGCTTTGTGCCAACAAAGCCATGATTCACCCTACCCTTAGTCATATCAAGCTTATCTGTCTTTCTTTTTTCAGATGCTTCGTGTGTGGATCGCTGAATATCAGGGTGGGCCGCCCTCTCTGGGAACGGTTTATGAACAGGAGAGTAACTCCATTCCTTGAATACGCAGTATACTGTCATTTAAAAGTGTATTTTTAAAGACGAAGACAATATCGATGCCTTAACGAGATAAGAACCTGAATTTTTGTAGCTTGTAGTCTCATTACAGGACCAATATGCCACAAGAGTGGCACGACTCTCTGTCAGTGGCAAATACGTCAATGGTAATGGAGGATAAATGTATCTATTTGTAAAAGCTTTATCGTTACCCTACTCATCATGATGAATAGGGTAATGATTTATTGAAAACTGTTAACAAATACTTACACTCAGTCTAAAAAATCACCCCTGCTAATAATTTTCATAAAACAATTTAAAAACTAAATACTAAAAGGAAATCTGGCTGTAAACGTCTTCCGAAATATGCAAAAGAAAACATAAATATGAACTAATCGTTCTTATAGGTTGATCCTCTTTCATTATTCCGTTAGATGTCCAAGGAGCATTCAACTGAGTGCAATGGTTGCATCCTGCAGCTGAAGTGGGTACGATGTCCGGGGATCACCCACAAAAGGTTTACCGAACAGATGTAAAACAATCATTGACAAATTATTTCTCTTGCATATTTATGCAAACAAAATAATTAGTTGGTGAGAGTTTGCCTCCTTCTTAGAAAGAACATTCGTAGTGTTTTCCGAGTTGTATGATGATTGTTTCTCCTTCACATTGAGGTACAATGACTGTCCCACTCGACCCTAGTTCCACCCTTTGTAAAAACCTCCTTAAACCTGTATAGTACCCTGTCAAGCAGAACACGCCTATGTAACGCGCTTCCGGATTAGGTCCGCCGATGTAATTCTTTTTGCAACTATTCAAAAACATAAAAAGAAAATTCATTCAAACATATGATAATTAATATGTTCACAATAAAGTTAAAGGTGAGATTGGGCGGCGCGGACTTGTCAGGATACGATCTGACGCCTTCTTCTCGTAGCCCTCCAGATCCATTGTTTCGAGGGTGACACATAGCTAACTGAAATCAATCATGTCTTAAATTACATTGATACTGTTCCACTATTGACGAAACTAACTTTAAGGTGTGATAGGGTGCACTGAATCAACATTTTCTTCACAGAATGCGTGATCGACAATGAAGCGTGGAAAAGTGCCAGTGGGCGCTTTTGTCGTGGGCATACGAGAATACCATTTCACACATGCACCGTTATTTATAAGTGGGTGCAGACTACAATGAATTTCGTGATAAATGTTGAAAATGGCGACATGCATGTGATGCACGGAGCATCCAACAGGAATGGAAGAGTGCCACAGGGTACGCGAGTTGTGGATCAGTCACTCTTTGAGCATTTTGCTGCCAGTTGCTAAGGTTGGAATCCTTCCACACCAGCATGTAAAATACAAATAGTTTGTGAGTTTTTAGGACGTCAGATACGAAACAGAAAATTTAGACGTTGGTGTGGTAGACCAACCAGAATCTAGCACGAGAGCTGTAGGCAATTGAATGGGTGAGACCCGGAACACCGTGTGGTGAGAAATACGCAAGGAAAACTTACACACGTACCATTGGCAAACAGTGCTTGCCTTGAATTCTGCGATTATCCTCACTGCGTTCAATTCCTCTAATCCCTGCAAGAAAGTGCCCTGCAGCTGGAAGTACTGTTGGAAGTACTGGTGCTAAGTAAAGGTGGATTTTATTGATGAAATTACATTAACATACGATGGTAAGTTTAACATGTGCAATTGCATTAGAATTACACGGGGAAACAGAAACTTCTTTGACGTAGATCTGACACTTGTTTTTAACTAGCTTTGAGCTTTAGAATTCAAAATTGACCCCAGTTTTTGCCTATCATGTCAACTTTTTATGCTACAGGATACCCTCTCTTTGTCCCTAAAGTCATACAAAATGTGCATACAAAGAACATAAAGGAAAAACTACTAAATATACTGTTCACAGAATATACTTTTATTCACACAAAGGCTATATATATAGTATACCGTAAGTCAAACTGTGTTCATACAGTAGTAACGTTCTTTAACTAAACGGCAAACAAACATATTAAGGTAACAACTTTGCTCATAGCTTTCCTAGAGTGTCCAATCTGTGGACAGTCACATCTGATTCTCCAAAAATAGTCATCCACATCATATGTATACATCATACACCCTGATACCGTGCTTCCGTGATCTTCAAATCTTGGTGGAATCGCTGACCTTGATCATCACTGACTGCACCAAGATTCTTCGGGAAGTCAGGAAGATGGCTATGCATAAAATGCACCTTGATGCTCATGTTACAAACAAGCATTTTGAAGTTTTCCAAAAGTTGCTGGACAATTTTTGTGTAATTCGGTGCACGTGCATTTCCAAGAAAGTCTTTGTCAAGGTTTCTGAATGACAAGCAAGCATTCTCTCGGAGTTCTACCATTGTCCCGATGAAATGTTTATCTTTACCGAGTTGCCGAATCTGTGGACCGTCATGCAAACTGATCGTTATCTTTTCCAAAGACAGGATAGGAAATGGCGAAATGAGATACTTGAAACAATATCCTTTAGTTGACAAAGCTTTAACAAATTGCGTCATGAGACCCAGTTTTATATGCAGAGGTAGAAATCTAATGTTCTTCCTGTCGACAAGTGGCTGATGTAGAATGTTTGGATCAGCAGGTTTGAGGTCAGATCTTGGCAGACGATTCGACTGCACCCAATGATTCTCATGAGCTCTGCTGTCCCACGTACACAAAATTCAGGGATACTTCGTATATACGCGTTGCTGGCCGAGAGAGTAAACAGGCTATTTTAAGGTCTACGCAGATGATCCATTTGGCCTATTGGGACTGCACCAAGTGGAAGAAGATACACTTCAAGCTCAAGCTCCCCTTTGAGCTATCGATGAACAGTCACCATTTAGTTGCGTTATAGGCTGGAGTTCCAAACTCCTCCATTGCCCATTTTCGTTATGGCAATACACAAATTCACTACCACTTCGAAAGTATTACAGAAAGGCACTTTCTCTTGATCAAACATAGGATACCTAGCTCCCTTTGCAAGCAAGTTTTCTCGTTCGGTCTTGATGCTAGGAGGTGTGAGGTCTTTTTGAATAGTCCCAAATTTCGCTCTAGATCATTCAGCTGATGCTGATCAATTCCTTTATGAACGGAGTCATCTTCAATTTGAAAATTTTTATCATTGGTGTCACTTCGATCTTCACCATGCTCGTATTACGGTATTTCGAAAAATGGTAAATCTCTGAAAACCGACACTGGGATATCAGCTGAATAAGGCACTGAACATATTGCTGATGGTAAACTAAGATACTCTAATTTGCATCTGTTTTTCTTGTTATACCTTGACGTTTACACTATACAAAAGTAAAAGTTACTTGAATAATCTCTAGGCTCTCGCCAAATCGTAGGTGTACCAAATGGCAAGTTATCAGTGTTTCCTTCGTCCACATTCGTAAACTCTCGATACACTGCTTTCACACCTTGTGAAGTGACCAAGATTTATCTTGATCACCAATTTTCACTGTAAACTATGCAAAATAAGCACGTCTGACAAATCAGCTGATGTTTGTCCTTTGCCTGGGAATGGTAAAATTGCCACATATGTAACAAAACGAATCTCGGGGCTGTTTAAGCACTTACAAATATTAAACTGTTGCTTGTAAAGTGAAGACGGAGGTTTGCGCGGTGTCGGGCTTTTGGTTGTTGACGTAATCCACGGATTTTCAGTCGACTGCTTGGATATTTTGCGATGTTTTTGGTATTGTCAGCTAGAGGGTAAGTAATTTGTCTTATTTCGTCCACTTAGCGGATGCGCTTGGGTTCGTTTTGTGTCGGGATTTGCGATAGGGGTCTGAAAAAAGGCTGCGTAGCAAATTCTAATTATCGGTGCCGAAAATAAGGTGAAAAGTAAAGAGTTCTTCCCTTATTAGTTTATTTTTATTTTTGTGTAAAGCGTAATTTTAGCCGACTGTATTTGATGAAAAATTAAAACACAAAAACTTTCGCGGCCGGATCCTTCGTTAGACATCAGGACTTCTAGGCTGGATGCCGCGTCCTGTCTTCAACTTCGAGCCGACGTTTCGGTGTGGTTGCACACATTCTCAACAGGGCAGATATCCTCTTCCGTCTTCACCTTTCCCCCAAATGACTATCATTTCGAGCTATTATCATTTTGAACTACGATTTTCATTTTCAAACGGACACCTACGTCTGCAATAAACAATCAACTGATATGGTCTACCTGTTGCCAACAGAAAAAAACAAACTTTGTAAAGAAAATCTTTACTTCATGTCGACGCCGGGATCCGAACCCCTAACGTTCCCCTCCGGAGGAGCCGCTTTCACCGGTTAAGCTACGCCGATAGAGGATTTCTATGCTTATTTTAAAGTATTTTGTGGGTGGGCATTATACCCTCCCGCACTTGAAAGAGAGATCAGGATATCGCCTGACGTCGAGTGGTAGATCTAACGGTTGGGTCCTTGGCCAATAGTGTGAGTCCCTTCTCGGGCGCCATTTGTAAAGAATGACTTTACTGTTTGTCGACGCCGGGACTCGAACCCGGAACTTTCACCTCCATAGGAGCCTCTTTAACCGGTTAAGCTCCGCCGATTCTGTCTAAGAAGCTTATATTTTATGTCTTTTGTGGGTGAGAGTATTACAACTTACACACTCGAAAAGCTATCATAGGTTTCTAAAATAGTGAGGGGCTGAAGCGGGAAAATATACGCATGCGTAATCTCAAGGTAAACGCGTTGAAAATTATTACATTGATCGAACTTCATTGGCAATTATTAAAATAGCAACCAGTTTATGCGATAACTTTCAATAAATCATTTACTTTAACCGGTTTTGGTATTAATAATAGCCGGTAATCAGTTACTATAACTGATTGATCACATTGACAGTAACATATATGCAATATGACTTGAGTAAATTTTTTTCACAGTGTATATACGCACTATGAGTTGAGTCAAAAGCTTTTTTATAGCCTACATAGTGTATATAAATCTAATGCAAAGAGAGAGAGTGGGAAAATACATCGGTTTTTTCCATGACTTCTGTTAACACAAGCAGTACTATTCTAATGTTATTGTATGTGCAGCATGTTGCTTAGATATCCTAAATTGAATATCTTAGTTGAATTAGGTCTAACAGCGTTATTTATGTTAGCTTGGAGGATAGTGTTTTTCAATGATTTTTTATTCAATTGTAAGAACAATAGGTTTCCTTCCTAATGAATAAAGTTATTTTTAGTTTTTTCTATAGTTGACTGCATTATTTGTACCCTTATCTATAT
>JJRW01S0017086.1:8128-18526 GCA_001188405.1 Loxosceles reclusa
GTCTTCAACGCCTATCAATACTTTCTTCGTGTTGTAGGTACCAAAAAGGTCTTCGCTGTATACTCGATCTTTTCCATTTCACTCCCAATTTTTTGCATTATACAGAATCGTAGATCATTATCGACCATCCGAGAGATTATTTTTATTAGCACTTCTTTAACAAACACCTCTTGACTTTGTCATCTTTTCATCCGGGAATCTATCTCTTCGTCTGTCCAACTCTCAAATTTCTCAAACTTTTTTCTGATGACCACATTTTCTCTAGTTCTCCCTTACTCCAGAGTAATTTCTAGCCTCTTTTCTTACATTCTTTTCACCATCTCATAGCGTGATATATTCATACACAACCTTTCATCTCTTTTCTCTTACCTTCGTCTGATTTTTATAAATACATTTTTCTTGAATCCACTTTTAAACTTTGGCCTCTCATTCTTTTTATTATCACGGGCCAGTAAATCCTTAGATCTATTAACTTCTGCAGTTATCCCCATTCTCTAAAACGGAATTTCCAATATTTTCCCCCGATCTTTACTACTATTTATTTTGCAATTTATTTTGCCCTCCATGAATTGATTGATAACTCTCCGCATTCAATGATTTTCTCTGACAACCTTTCCGTTCTTTCGACCCTTAAAAATTTATCTCCGAAAATCCCGCGATATTATCCTCCGTATTCATCAACAAGTCTCTGATTTTATTACTTTATTGCCAAAAGCAAACCAACACCTTTGCCTGTGTTTTGAGACGCCGCTGGGTGATTCTTTAATCCGTAACTTTCCTCCCCACTTCACTCTCGTCATTTCATTTCTCTAAAAGATCTCTTTTCCTCAATGCATAGTGCCTGGCTTAACAAAAACATTTCATTTTTTGGTGAATTCCTCTTACAACTCCCCTCCCCCCTCGTTCTCTCATCTCTACCCTAAAAATATTCATTTTCTTAAGTTTCGGTCTTCCCTTTTTTTCTATATAATATTTACTCGCTTTCCAACCGTGCAATTGGCAACCAATTATTTACTGGATCGAGTTAGTACCTGTCCTCAGAATTGTTCCCACTGTTCGATGCTGGAAAGAACTGAACATTTCATTCTCCATTGCCCAAAGCATCGCACCGCTCACATGAACTTCTTTAAATATTCCTTTGAACCCTATTCCGGATTTTAATACCTTCATTCTTCCTCTTTCTCACTCGAAATCACATTTTCGAGCTATGGGACATTTTCTTATTTCCTTTGGTCGTTGTTACTGACTTTTCTCTTTTTCTTTCTTCGCACGTTCATTAATTATGTTTCTTTCTTAACTCACCATTCTCTTTTGCTTGGTGCCTGATTACTTTTTCAATCCTTCCCTGACGCTCTTTTGTTTACTTAAATATCTTGCCTAGAGGCCTATAGCACAGATACTCTGGAGCTGCTCCTCGAACAATGTCGGACAAGATGCTCAAAGTTCCAACCATACTCAGTGATGCATGACTGACTCTCACGCCTCATAGATTGACAAGTACTTTCAAAGATACCTTACGGTTCGCAGGTATTAGCCGTATCTTGTGATTGTCTTTCAGATAGCCCCAGGAGAAGTCTAGCGGCGTTAAATTGGGGCTGTACGAAATCTAAGAGAGGCCAGCTGAAGAAAGTTGAGAAATGTCTATCGACCTTCCAGTGAAGAACATCGTTTATGGAGTATGATGGTGCTCCATCCAGTCGAAAGGTGCGGTTCTGAATCCCGCTTTTGCTAATTGCAGAGGGCTAAAACGATTCTCCAACAAGTCTTGGTAGGCGGTAAATAGGAAAAGTGTCCCAATGAGGCCATCACCATTCAATGCACACCACAGAGTTAGCCTCCGCGAATGAAGTGGTTTTGCATCACAGTTGTAATGTAACAGCTTAAACCTTTAACCACTAACCGTAACACACTCGCTCACGGAAAAACGAAAATGAACGTCAGTCATGACGTCACTGAGCAGCTTCTTTAAACATGTTCAGTAGCGACTCTGCAGAGAGAGGTGAGGTTTTCGGGAGACTGACCCTTCCTGTAAGGCTGCCGCTACTAGACAACGAATAAGAATTAATTGGGAGTCCTTTTTGGCCATTTGGATAACAGATAAGTTTAAAAAAACTATCTTATACTTTTTGACATATTTTGACTAAGTCCCATAAATACATTTAAGTTTGAGCGAGGCTAAACTTTACCAATTTTGAAGTGATTCATTTGTGTTGACATTAAGTGACTTATTGATTGATAAGTATAATTATATTGTCATAGCATCAATTAGCTGCTCAGCTGAATACTGGTCAATTTGTACTAAATTAGACTTGAATAAAATTATATGTTATTTTACTTAAAATTTGTGTATTCATTTGACTCAAGCTAGAGTTATATTTACGTTTTTACTATTTTGTGTTGTGCAAAACTTTTATTTCTGAGTTCACGAGTTGCTCAACATTTAAGTTGTTATTAAGAATTTAATTTTAAGGTAAAATGAGTGAAAAACGCATTCACAAAATGTCTAACAGTAAAAGTTCCTTTACGGAATCTTTGAAAAGTCAGCCTTCAACCCTGAATAACTTAGAGTCTCATGTTACCTTGACTAGCCCGGCAGAGGCCGGCTTTTCACAGTCAACCGGCTTCTCGCTTCCGCATATGCTGTAATTCCACCGGTTAATCCAACCGGAAGTGCACCTCGTCGCTCAAGACTGCTATTCAGATCGAAGTTGTGTTCATCGATCATTGAACACTTAGAATTCGCAAACTCATAACTATGCTAGAAGACTGTTGTACTCAACAGCTGATGAGTCTGAATTTTGAGGAAAATTATATGTGAATCTGACGTAAAGATGCACCATGCGGACGCTGGGCTAACTTTCAGTTGCTGGGTCCAAGTTTTCAGGGTGGCGTGTCGGCATCGTCATGCATGCATTCCAGCTCATAGTTTACCACACTCCGTGCTGTTGCTCTCTTTGTCGGCATGCTTTTCACGTCATCTGCGATGCAGAGACGTTTATTTCAAACTTCACTGTCAATTTCGTTTCGTTAAGCACGTGGAGGATGTGTTACTTCGATTCTTAAATGTTGCATCCCACTTCCTTGTGTGGGGTTTCCGCCTTCCGTATACCACTTTTTCACACACAAAAAACTTTCTTTCGTGGAACATCACTGCATTTCCGCCATCGCGCGTTCGTAATTCCAATGGTTCTTCACGAATGTTTTTCACCTGCCGTTCAGTATTGTAACGAAAAGTTATCGACGCCAGGATTCGAACCCGGAACGTTCAGCACCGGAGGAACCGCTTTACTATTTAATCAACACCGACGAAGTAAGTGGGTAGCTTATAATGAAATCCTTTGTGGGTGGACACTACCGTGTCTCCCACTTGAAACAGCGGTCAGGGTAACGACCTTATCTCGAGTAGTGCATCTTAGAGCGGGGCCCTTGGCCACTAGGGTGAGTTCCTGTTCGGGCACTATTTTGTAAAGAAAAGTTGTCGACTCCGGGATTCGAATCCGGAACGTTCAGCTCCGAAGTAACCGCATTACCATGTAATCTACGCCGACAAGGTAACTCTGGGTAGCTTATATTGAAATACTTTGTGGGTGGACATTATATCTTCTCCGAGTTATAGCACGATCTTATTTGTTTTGCATGCGTTATTCCATACAAAAATTGTCACTACCTTGTGAAACACAAGAAAAAATGTTTTATGAAACACTCGTGTTCTTTCATTGGTTTATTTTGTTATGTACGTTGCAATGAGTAGTATGTACCTGTATTATTTAAAGATTATTACATTTGAATTTGATGTTTACACTAAGAAACGTTTGTTTAGTATTTATACAAAAAATATTATGGCAAAGGGATTTTCTGTTTACAAGTTTTGTACAGCGTCGGTCATGTTAGGCTATTTAGTGTGGCAGACCATGTTGTCTGAATATGCGACTACGTCAATACTCATATCATTTTTTTTTAAACAAACGTAATTACAAAAATATTACAGACAGTGATTTAAATAACGTGTAGCTACTCTCTTTGCCCAAATCACAGGCAGTATTTGACATCATAAAGAGCCAACAAATTGTGGAAGTCGTTGCAGTGGTTTTGTTATCGTCAAAAAGCTACTCGCGATTTAGTAACATTTTCTTAGTAATTCAGCAACGTACTATTGATGTGTGAGGTAGTGTTCTTTCTGCTTACTCGAACTGTCACCATCGGCAAACAAAGTGGTCATATGAAAATGGTGCACATTATCCGCAACGACAATTGTCTACATCGCTCCTGTAAAAACAACTATTCAACTACGTGTCCTTGGTCCCTGTGAACGTCAACAGCCCTTACCCCACACTGTTGCAGGTCCACCATCAGCATGAGAAACTATTTCCTGGCAACATAAATACATTGCTGCGTGTGGTTTTCTTCACTCACTCTCACGGCCATTCGATACAATTTGGAAACTGGACTAGTCAGTCCAAGAAACAAGACACCAATCATCTACAGTCCAATTTCTATGCTATTTCTATCAAGTGAGGGGCATTGTTGATGCGCAATAGTACACGAATAGATCAAGAAATAAACTGTATTGAATGCCGTGTGCGTTGACTCATGAGTTAAGTAACACCATGTTGAAGAAGGATGCGATTTCACATAAAGTTCTCCGTTGTTACCATCCAGATTATTCTGCTACGATAACTTTCTTGATCCGGTTTTGGGTACTAGAATGATTTGCAATTCTTGTGCAAAATACAGTTAAACACAGTTATATAACAACGTTGCACACAGGTAGACTTGAAATCAACAACAGTCGACCGTGGTTTCGGTGGATTACCCAGGTTCCACCTTTTTCAAAACCGACAACTCAAAGCTGTTCACATGGCTGCACTTTTTCAGTTCACAAAGAAAGTGGAGTCGTGTGAACAGTTTTCAGTGGTCGGTTTTGAAGAAAGGTGGAAACTGGGTAATCCAACGAAACCACGGTCAACTGTTGTTGATTTTACTTTACTTGTGTACAACGTTGTTATACAGGGTGAGTCTAAATTCTTTTTACAAAATCAGAGGGCTGATAGTACCCATCCAGACGAGCAATAATGACAATGGAACATAGTGCCGCATTTCGCTCTGTGGGTGAAAAAGGAGTAAAATTTGAATTTCAACATGAACTGACAACAGTGTTGGGAAAGCGAATGAACGATACCAAAATTTGCAAATCTGATTTATTGATCAGCGAAAAACTCACAACAAGTATTCAAAGTGGCGGCCACGCATGTTATTGCACAGTTCACATCGGTGAAGGAATGACTTGCACCCCCTCGAAGATTCCAAGTGTTGTGTAAATTTTGTTTGCAGCAACAACGGTTCTCGCAACGAGATCTACAGCCGGGTCCGCAGGCGTCTCATACATTAAAGATTTCATGTGCCCCCAGAAGAAGCAATCCAGTGGGTTGAGATCCAGTGAGTGAGGAGGCCAAGCCTCAGGTCCTCCACGTCCAGTCTAATGTGTAATCTGATTGGCTGTCTACGGACCCTACTATGCTTCTTCTCACTGCGCATTTGCATACCTAACCACGTCAGAAGCGACGACTTGTTCATGCTTGATGCGTTTCCACTTGACTCTTTTCTGCCTCACAGAGTGGAACGCGACACTATGTTCCCTGGTCATTATTGCTCGCGTCGGGATGGGTACTATTACCCCTCTTATTTTGTAAAAACAATTTAGACTCTTCCTGTAGTATAACTGTGTTTAATAGCTTTGAATATTCCAGGTTTCGATTGTCGCTGATTTCCGCGTTGAATTTATATTCCATGAAAAAGCGTTTCAATTCCCCTGCACGTGTGAATTCAAGAGAACCTCTGAGATAAAGCGATCCGTCTTTCTAACCGAACAACTTTCTCACAACCAAATGACCTTTTCCAGTTTTTCATAGTAAACCGAACTAAGCTTACACTCATAACTATTAAGTTGCATCTGCGCAATTAGGTTGTACCTATTCCCTCCAATGAACGGAAGCTGTACGTACACTTTCAATGCTCATTGTTTGACACTTCAATTTCGGATCGCTGACCCGTGCAAACGACGAATCTTGCATTGCTATCTCTTTCTGTGTACTTAAGTGATCAGCTTCATTAAGTAAAGATGGCTGTTAGAATGTTTTAAGAAAGTTAATACCAACAGATAGTCAATGAGAAATTATGACCATTTTTCTCAGGCATTTCTAGAAGAATGTTAAAATATTCGTTTGTCCTTGTTCTTAAAACCATTGTATTGAAATAAAGACTATTCTGTTGGTGAATAATGTTTTCAGTATATTTAGTATTCACTTGGTATGTTATTCAGTACTTGTGTTTTTTTTTTAGTTAGTCTAAATTGTATGATTCTTCGCAAAGTTTGTTACATCATTCTATTGTGAATTTAGTTGTTTACTTTTGTAGTTTCCTAAATTGATTACAGTGACAATACAGAATATTACGTACATCGGCCTATTATCAAGTAGCAGCATCTTTCGCCCGAATCATAACCTACAAACGATGAGGAAAGGATCTAATGAGGCGTCGAAACTCAGTGGAGGATATAGTTGCCAAAGATGCGACGAGTGTCGTACGTGGAGAACGGAGATATAACTGCTGGTTGGCGCTCACACTAACATCCCTCTGTAAATGATTCCATAAATTCTCTGAATCGAGTTGGTGTCCTGTGAAGAAGGAGGCAACGAGAGTGTGGAGGGGTCCGTCATGTGCTCCTACAAAGGGTAATAAATTAACACAATTCCCTTTACTAACCATTTTAACAGCGAGCGCAGCGCAAAACCACGGTTTAACATATTTTTGCCATCATCGGAACCGAAAAATGCAGATTAGGTTGCTGCGTCACAAACAACGTGACAGCAAGCAAACAGTTTAAGAGAGCGAGAGAAGTTGAATGCGAAGCTTTTCTACGCCTTTAGGCCTTTTACGCCTTTTTGCGTGATTAACCCTCAGTGGTTAACCCTTGGATATTCGATTTCGACATCGGTCATATACACCGATATTTACAGCGGATTTTTTACGTCAGTCTGTAAGGGAAATTAATAAGCTATAACGCCTCATCAATTTACGGCGTCAAATTAGAAACTCGAATTGAGTTGACGCATAAATAAAGATTCCCGTACACTAAAATTGGTGTACTTAAATTAAACCCCAGACTGAGACAGAGTTCGGATCAGTTAAGTGGTATTTTGATATTATAAGCCTTGACAATTAAAAGGCTTAAATTAGTGATTTATTAGTGCATATATATTCTTGAATTGCATACTTATATATTTATTTAGTTGAATTATTATTTAGGTGCAAATTAGCACCGAAGAGATTTAAAACTTGTAATTGCTCGCATGAATAAATTTAAGTTATTTTAACTTAAAATTGGCTCATCTTAATTTAATTAGCAATCTGCTAAAGTTAATTAAGTTATTTTCGGAAGTGCATATTGTTGGGTTTACAAATTACGGGAACTTTTTTTTGTTTGCAAGGTACACACTTTGAATAATTATCATGTCTGCAAAACTCAGTTTTCTGCGAAATCGCGTAGAAGTGCAGACGCTTTACTGTTCGACTCCGAGGGAGCTCAGACTCCAGCTTTATATTAAAAGTCACAAACTCATGCTCTCAGTGCTGAACTAGCCGTTTGTAATCCGGAAATCTTTATAAGAGCCACCTAGTGCGGGCCTCAGCAAAAGCCCGCCGTGTATTCACAAAAGACACAAACAGGTAGTCAGCTCTTGATTCCCAAATCTGTCATACTCCGACGGAGAAGCGCACACGGAATTACCCTCTTGGAGAGGGAGGTCCGAGAAGTACCAATCGTGACAACGCGCCACCTAGTGGTGATATTTCAAAATATCTTACGAGTTATTCTTTTAACGCATGTTATTTAAATGTTAAAGCAGCGAAAATTACATACTAATTATGTCAATTCTCAGCATCGTATCAAACCAACAGTATTCGGGTAATCTGGGTTAACATGATAACTAGATAACGATAAGGGACAGCAGCAGAAATCTCTGACAAGGTTTCTCTCTTTCTCTTGGGACGTTTATTCAATGTTCACTAAAGGACTCTTATCTATAAAGTAATGGGTAACTAAACATGTCAGGATAAGCACAGAATAAACAAAAAGAATGAGGACGGGGGGAATGGAGGATCTTGCGAACCGTCAGTAATCACGTAAGGCAATCGCCAGATAAGGACAGATTATGGTTAAGAATTAAGTATGCATGAATCCTCGGAGGAATTTAGCTCTGATGGGTTGTACGAATCCCGTCTCCAGAGTGCGATGAAATGGGAAATTTATTTCCGAATAGCCCCGATTTACTCCCACTTCGCCTTCGTTCCATCCTCTCTCTCTCTTCTTCGTCTAAGCATGAGGAATACGCCTTTAAGCAACCACGGGAATAAAACGGCAACGGGAGTGGGGAGTGCCAGGCAGAGTGCAGGGAAATGCCAAACAAATCATTGTCCTAATGCGGATTTCATTGCCTCTCTTACGATGCTCGTTCTTTCACAACTGAGATCATAAAAGTTGGCAGTGAGTTATGGTGTAGGGCAAAGGCGCAATTAAAAGGCAATTTCGGAAGGCGACGTTCTTTACTCCTCATCTAATGCCCATTAAGAACAATAATTAAGAACTGTTACATGATTTTAATGAGGAGATGCGGCGCGGGGTCCCGGAGAAGGCAGTGGGCGGTAATTTTGAGGGAACACTCGAAGAAATGTCGTTAGACCTTTGTTTGAGATGACAGTGGGGCGTATAATTCAATAGGAAGATCCCCTTTTGCTGTTTTTCTTCCTTTCTTTGAACAGACAATGCATCCTCGCTTACAAAATGTGACTTCTACGAAAGGGAGTCCTGAGACAATGGCAATGAAAGAAATTTTTCGTTCGCTTGAAAGCTTCATGAAATTATCATATGCTGATAGCAAAAGGCCACGTTTCTTCGCGTATTTCCGTTTCACTTCTGCGGCAATAAATTGAGAGACGTAAGAAACCTGACATGTAGATAATTACATGTTGTGGCGTGTGACCACCTATGTCATGATTTCTGAGTTCAAGGAGGATAGGGTTTGTTCCTTATAGCTTACATAAACCAAAACATACGCATTAAGAAAACAAATTATTGAACAACTAAGTGGTTTATTTTACAGATGTTGACTGTGGTTTCGGTGGATTAACTAGAATCTACCTTTACCGAAACGACGGCTATTCGATGTTAACAAGTTACATTTGTCCAGTGAATTGACCTCGCCTTTGGGTTGAAGAGCGGATTTACTCCTCTTGATAGGTGCACTGTCTCGTGGTGAATGTTCACAAGTGGTTTCCAAGCGCAAGAAAAGGCGCGCAAACACTCAGAAATGAAGGTAAACACTTATGTTTTTCTAGCAGTGCTTGGCAATATCAGACCGCCAAATTTCCTGGTGTGATGCATATTTCTATGTTAAAATGGAAAATATACACAATAATTTTCATCGCATAGAATACATAAATCACCAGGAGCACAAAAAACGTTACAGCTGAAAAACTGCTTTTAGGTATCTATAAATTGCCCGGTAGCGCACACGTTGGAAGATAGCATGAAGTGTTAAAGAATGGGAGTAGATTTCAGCGAACATAATAGAGTACAAATAGTAGGAGCTGGCAGGCGGGATACTAAATTTCCACAATAGAGACAAACCGTGACTACTGTGTATTGAGACAACATGGAAACAGGTGAAAACATCAGCGTAATCGTGCGACATGTAAACGAAAACGTACAGTGCAAGAACGGAAACGGGGGAGATTAGCATCGTTGCAATCAACCGCAACGGCAAATAACGTCACATATATCCAGGCTACATCCAAGGTGTGCAAGGACCACTCTTCGGATATGACAGATTTGGGAATCAACAGATGACGAGCCGTTCGTGTCTGTATGATAATATCCCGGCGCCACAAACCGCGGGTGGTGTTTGCAAAGCATCAGGGAAGGTGGACGGTGGAAGACCGAAAAACCGCCATATGGCCTGATGAGTCACATTTCATCCGCCATCGTGAAGACAGCTTGCTTTGAGTGTGGCATGAACTGCGTGATGCCATGCCCAACAATGTCAAGTTGGAGTAACGCCGAGGCTGGTGATGGAACGGTTTCGAGAGGTGCCCCGATAGAAGGGTAACATCTGGAGATGGCCCGTTCTGAACATTAATCTCAACACCAATACTTTGCAGAAGCAGCATGGACGGAAGGTAATCAAGCCAACCTCGACGTTTAGACTTATCGGTGGTCATGAAGGACTGCGCTCAACCCGAATTTAATTCCGCCGAACTGACTCTGTAGAGAGGCTTTCACCAAATAAAGTAACCTACTTCGTTCTCCTACAAAATGGCTTCTACACGATCTAGACAAGGAAA
>JJRW01S0017112.1:6459-16642 GCA_001188405.1 Loxosceles reclusa
GGAATTTTGAAGAAATCAGACTTCCCCCATCCTTAAATCTCTTGATCTTCTGGTGAATCAGGGTGATCCAAAAATCCGAATGAAAGGAATTGAATTTTTATTTTGTTTCATTAGAGAAAATCTGCATTTTTCGAAAAAGATCCCTGTATGTTCACCAGTATTTCCACTGGAAAAGTTACAGGTCATGTGGTACTCAAAGTGTGGGAAAAGCATTTTCTTTTTTCAGAAGAATGTCTCTTACGGGGAGCATAATTAAGCTGATGCATAACAAAGTCTAGAAAATTGATTTGTTTGTTTTTGATGAAAACTGCATAAACAGTGAAATTCATCAGAACTCAATTGTTAACATTTACAGTTATATTTTCTTCTGCCAGAGGACAGAAAGAAACATTTTGTTTGCAAGCTTCCTTCACATGTTATGTTTGGCAGTGCAGCTTTGTTTGAGGGACTTTCCTTGTGATTGAGGAGGATTGTTTGCAGCATAAACAGTGCATATATTTTATTTCAACTTTCTACAAACCAAATTCAGTAGACACATTTCTTTATATCGAATTTAATTTTTGTCTTTAAACTTTTGGCGATACTGTCTTCCCATTGGACAGAAGATTCATTCCCATTGAACAGGAGGGAGTACAAAGTAACTTACCTTTGGCTGCATACACCACCCTTTATGTCGTAAGATGCAGAAGAAAGTGTGAAGATGCCCAAGTAACTTGAGTGAAAATTTTATGGAACAAAAACTAAAAACTTGTGTTTAACATTTTTCCCCCTCAAAGAACTGTATTATAACATGGAGAAAAGCAAACATTTTTTAATTCATTTTTTATGTTTTTAAATTGAAATATTTTCAAAAACATATAATTCGAAATATAGGTGTAACTGGTTAACAATTTCATGTCTTTTTCATTGGAATTTGTAGTGATTCATAGCTGCATTGGCAGAACAGCATTTGGCAAGCTGCAAAATACAGTGATCAATTTAGAAGATTTGGAACAACATGAGGTTTTGTCTGTATTGTTTTGGTCTGGCTGAAAGGAAATGATAGCATCAAACCAATGCAGTTCCATTTACTATGATGTGTATGTCTACATGTATATGTAATATTCAATTTATTGATATTTGTTGACATTTCAGTCAAGGGAAACAAATGTGAACATTAGGTTTGGTGCCTGTTGATGAAATGATTAAATGTTTTAATTTTGTTTCTTCATGAATGTAAATTTCAGGTTATTCAATATCTTTTTCACAAATGGTAATAAAAAATGTTATTACTGGTCCTTATGACAAAAGTCAGGAACGACCCCTGAAATAAGTATTGTCCCTTATGTTATAGGGTACTTTGCTTATAGATTACTTAAATATTTTATAATAAATATCTAAAACATTCAAAACATAATCTAAAGTTGAGCATATAGACTTTACACTTGCATTGCTAGAAAGCTGCTTGTTAGTTTCAACTTTCCTTGGGCTCACCCTTTTGGTGAATACAAGAAGTGACATGGCTTCTCCCAGGTTTCCAAGCCATATAATGTTCTGTGATCTCCTTGTGCTTAGCACAGCATTGCCTTTATAAGCTTGTGCCACTGTTATGACTTTGGAAGTTTTGACCAAAGAAGAGAGAATTAGAACATGGAACAGCTAATCAGAAAAACACGACTTCATAGCAGCTAAACAATTGCTGAACTGCTAGACAAAGAAGCAGCTCAATATCACACTGAGCCCAATCTCATGCGATTGCAAACTTCGTTGATGAATATAAAACAGCCACTAAACTTCAAATAACAAATCAATCCTAATTTCTATTTTAAAAACTGCTTTCTTGAAACTACCACTTTCTTAGATTGGCTGTTTCAAACTGCTCAGTTTTTGTTAAACTGCTCTGGATTGCCAAGTTTTGGCAATTACACCAGTTCAAAGATTATCTTAATTACATCATAAAGCTTGAAATTGATAAAATTGAATTGGAGGGTGTTAACATTGTATATCTTGGCCAACAAGTATCTGTGGATGGAAATGGTAGGATGAAATTGAAGCTTGGTAGTACGTTTTTGGAGGAACAGTGTTATTGAAAATGTTTGAAAAAAACTTCAACCAGTATATATTTCTTGTTTTGATTTATGACTGTTAAACATGGAAATTAATGGCAGAAACTAGATTACCGAAAATAACCGAGAAACATTGGCACTTGGAGATGAAAAAAAAAAAAAAAAACTTGAATGAGACAACAAAGATCTTGTATGTACTGCAAGTGGCCTGGTCTCATTATAAATAAGAATAGGGAGACAATATAGATTCTCTTGGGTGCTTCTGGAATAATGAGGAGTGTTTCAGGACGTTGGTTCTTGTACAAAAAAAATTATTTGAAATATTCTATCAGCATATGAAATGAAATTTTATTCTGCAGTGAGATATTTTTGTTCCAGTATGTATGTTTTGAAAACTTTTCCTTTAGAAGATGAATTTTTCAAACATGCAGCTGTGGCACATACTTTCACGATACACCTCAACCCTACCAGTTGGTTAAGTATAGGGTGCCGAAGAATTATTGGGCACATTACAAAATTATATTAAAAAAAACTAGCAGTGACTATTTTTTGATCATTTGTATTACTAACACCTATTCTAAAATTTTTGTTGCACAGCATTGTTATTCCCAGAATCTGAAGGATGATGTATCCTTCAGATTCTGTATCTTTCAGATTCTGTATCTTTCATCTTCTGAAGATGTCTGCCCTGAGGAGGATGTGTGCAACCACATCGAAACGTCGGCTCGTAGTTGAGGACGGGACGCGGCAATCCAGCCCAGAAGCTTTCATCTCTAACGATGTTCACAACACTTTGCATAATAAATTAAAGCTTCATGCTTATAAAATTCAAGTTCAACATATACATGTAAATGATCATGCTGTGTGATACAGTTCGTTTGGATATGCTGAACAGAATGTAAGGCAACGAAAAGTTTCTTAGTAATGTAATTTTTAATGATGAATCTGCATTTCATGTATG
Source organism: Loxosceles reclusa (assembly GCA_001188405.1). Taxonomy (NCBI): domain Eukaryota; kingdom Metazoa; phylum Arthropoda; class Arachnida; order Araneae; family Sicariidae; genus Loxosceles; species Loxosceles reclusa. The sequence continues at coordinate 9,466 of JJRW01S0017112.1, forward strand.
AAGTACCGAGAATTGTCAACTCCAAGATATGGGGGCTGTGAATTGCATCATGCTATTATGGAACTCTAATGATATTACAAAAGGTAATGAATGTTAACGTGTGGTGCACTGTATCAGAAAGAAGTGTTTGATCCTTTCTTTTGCAAGAAAACCATGAATGGTAACCTTTAATTGGATATGTTTAACATTTTTTGTATACCCCAGATCAAAAGAGATCAGTGCCATTTTCCAATGAGATGGCATGCCTCCATGTTCGTCCACATGCATATGTAATTGCCTTAACAAGTATTTCCACAACAGATACGTTGGTTGCGAAGGTCCAATCAGTCCTTCTCAACCTCCAGATTTAACTCCCATGAATTTTTTTCCATGTGGGGTCATGTAAAAGATTGTGTATCAGGTTACTTGTTCTAATTTGCAGCAAGTGAAGAAGTGTGTTGCAGCTGTTAATCCCATAACTTCTTGTATGCTTGCATATACGTGGCATGAAATCAAGTATCACTTGAGCATACTATGAGTGACCAAGGGATCTCGCATCATGATTTTTGTAGTTACATTGTAAGTTAGGAAAGACATTTCTTTTTTTCTATATCCTATAGTTTTTTGCATAATTTTATGTCAAATAATTCTTGGACACCCTGTACTTATTTGAGCGATGTCATGACAATTACAACTAGAAATAGAATTTGCACTTTATCAGAATGGTGTCTTTTCTTTAAATATCATGGAATGTGAAGGAATAGCTTTTTTAGCATAAAATCAGCCAGCTAGAAAATGGAAATGCTATATTGACCAAACTTATGCTATCAGTATCAGTATTGGTAAGTAGTAATGTAATAGCCATGCAGAATGTGTGTGTGTTTATGCTGTAGCAAAGAGGATATTCAGCACAGCACAGAAAAATCAGACTGGCATAAGGTCTCTTATCACATACAACATTGGAATTTCTTTTGACTGCAAGCTTAAATATGGACTTCTCTCAACAAAAAAGTGTCTAGAAACTAAAGCACAAAAAAAAAAAGCTTTAAGCTGTTGTAAAAATCAAATAATTAACTTTATGTTTAAGTAAATTCTAAAAATGAAAAATTTACATTTTTCTTGAAATGCATAATATGTTGTATAAATGCTTTGTATGAGATAGTGATCAATGTTGAAGGGTATATACTTGTAGTTCAGAGATGGGGGAAGAGAAATATTGGTGTGAAACAAACCTCATGGTCAGAAGTGTAACAAAACACATCTGGCCACATCATAAGAATAGGGGGACAATACAGATTTTTGGTTGTCTGATAAATGCTGAGAAATGTTCCAGGGAACAACCAAATGCAAGATTTGTAGATGAAATTTCAAATTTTGCAGTGTTTGTGGGAAAACGAGGCCTGTTACTTGTGAAGGTTAAGGAATCTGGATTAGGCCTTGATTCTTCATGCAGCGTATATTTAGAAAAAAAGGCATACTGTGTCTAATAACAAGTCATTTTCTTTTATGTCTTTCGAATTGCAGTATGGTACACATTTCTTTTGCTATGCCATTGTTATCAAAAACACAATTTTCAAAAAAAAATTACAACATTCATTTTCCAAGATTGTTGCTATAATTGTAGCACCATTTCATTGCCTAACCATATCTTGTTTGTCTTTTATGGAAAAAGTATTTGGTGTGCATAAAACTTTTGCATACCAACTTGTCTGTAGTTACAAGTCCATAGTGATTGTAAAATTAGTGTTCTTTGCAAAATTTAGGAGCAAAAATTTGCTTCTGTCAGTTGACGTAAAATGGTATACAGATTTGGGTAACAATGTGTGTGGCTTTTGTTAAAACAGTGCTATTTGAGAAATCATTCAGCATGTTTATAAGTCTTGGCTAACTTCATGTATTTCAAGTATTTACAAAAAAAGCAACAAATGTAACTTGTATGACAAATGTAACATGAGTTTTGTATTTACATTGAAGTCTGTCATGTATGCAAATTGATATAATTATCTTAGTTACTTTAATGTTGCTTTACTTTAGTTGAATTTATAAGGTGCTGGTTCATGCCGATTTCCATATTAGTAAAGTTAACCTCTTAACATAAGTGTTTATATGCATATATATATGTGTATGTCGCCGCTCCAGTGGTGCAGTGGTATCGATGATGGATGTGTGTGTTTATCTTCACCTTGTTCATGTTAATCTTGTTTGGCACAGTATGATCTTAATAGGTCCTTGAGCCATAAAGCACCAAGCATCCTTACATGTGTGTGTGTGTGTGTGAACATATATGATTAATCATAATCTTAGTGCTAGTTTATTATTTAAAATTGCTTACTTATTTTTCAGCTGCAATGACAACGTCTATGTTATGGGCGGGTACAAATGCTGGTGCAATATATGTGTACACTATTTCTCGTCCACAGAAGGAGAGTCGTGAAAAAGATCCTGTTGCTTGTCAGTTAGGTAAGTTAACTAAGTGGATTTAATAGTAAAAATTACTTCTGCATTTAAAATTTACTAATTTTACAGCAGTGGCATTTTGCAGCATTTTTTTTTGTATTTCAGGTAAAGAAATACAGTTGAAGCATAGAGCCCCTGTCATTGCAATCCGCATTTTAGATGGCTCTGGCCGTCCATTACCTGAGCCTTTAGAAGTTGAAAATGAAAAGGCAAAAGCTGCAGATTTAAGTAGCAACCACAGAGTTTTGATATGCTCTGAAGAGCAGTTCAAAGTGTTCACGTTGCCTAGCTTGAAGCCCTACTGCAAGTTCAAGTTGACAGCTCATGAAGGTGCAAGATTAAGAAAAGTTGGCATAATTAACTTCAAAAGCAAAAGTGGTGAGTATCTTCAAAATGGATGCTTCATACCTTTCGTCTTACAACTTTTTCTTGCAAATGTCAAGTGTAACATGTTGTGTAGCTCATACTCGTATTTGAAAACTTGCTTTCATGGTAAATTTTACTTTGTTGCACAAAGCTTCTGCCCTTAACTGACAGAAATATTTGTTTATGGCAACAAAAATTTTTTTATGCATAAAGTACTAAACTGATTTATATATTGAACAATATAGCTGTCAAACTACAATAAACACATGAATATTTACACATCTTGAGCTTGCTTGGGGGAGTGGCATGGCATCCCAGAAGTACCTAAGCCATTTAGCTTTCTGCTAGCTACTTAGTATTTACCACAGCATTATTTTGTGCGTATAAACTCATGAACCAATCAATTATTTTCTTTACATCAGTACTTTATTTTTAGAGTTTGTTCCAATAAAACAACCAGGAGTTTGTTTCATTGCAGCGTTACCCCTCAGGGGCTTGCCTTTTTGGTAAGTACGGGGAGTCATGGCGTCCCCGATGTGTCTGAGCCACATGTGTTAGTTTTGTTCTTCCTTTGCCTGCCAGTTTTGTTTCTGTGCTGTCTTCGTCCAGAGTTTTGTTTCTTTGTGTTTTATGCCTTTGTTTGACTTCTGTCACAGTTCTTTTCTGTTATTGTACCAGTTTTGTCCACTCTTTTGTGTTAGCCGTGTGCTTCTGTTTTGCTTTATTTTACAGGGATAGCAGTCCACGCAGCTATCCCTATATTTCAAGGGTTCCCATCTTCACCCTCAGCATGGCTGCACATTTATCATGTGCAGCGACCTGTGTTGCTGGAAAGGGGGATCCTGGCAGTTGAGGGGCAAGGTACTGTCCCCAATACACTGCTTTGGCCCCTGCTTCATGCTAGATGGGAGCCTCAGTTGTGGCCCGGACTGAGGCAAGCTGCTAAACAGTGGGTTCCTTTGTGTTTCCCGGGCTAGGGTCAACTGATCGGCCGGGTCAGCAGGATTAATCTTCCTGTTTGGCTTGGCTGTGATGATGTAGCTCCTAGTCAGCCCTGGCATGCATGCATGTCCCCTTGTTGGGCTCGGTGGTGGGTGGGGCCGCTGGGAACTGAATATTCTCATCTCCATGGGAACACAAACTTTATCTTCTCAGAGCAGGTCCTCCAAGAGGGCCTGAACCTAGTGCTCTGCTACGTTAGTCAGTTACTGCTTCCTCTTTTGTCATAATTCATTCAACAGACCCTGCATTTCTTAAGCTATCATTGTTTGTGATTTCAAAGGGGCTGTATGCCCTTGCTGGCACCCCGAAGTCTGAAGTGATTACCGTTGGGAGACTTGCTTGTAGAAACATCTTCTTCTCAGCAGTCCACTAAGCTCTTATCATGTACGCCTTTTGCAAACCTGCCCATCACTGTTATTCCACATGGTACTCAACTCCTCCTGTGGCATGATTTCGTAGCTCAATCTTCTCCACGTTACTGTTGAACTTCTTTCAGAGCTTTCCATCTGAGAAGTAACAGTGGTACGTCATATATCTATGCGTAGAGACGGTCAGATCGTCAACACGAAGCATATCATGTTGACATTCAACACTCCTAAACTTCCATCTGACGTAAATGCTGGTTACCTCGTCCCATATGACCATTCATTCCAAATCTGCTTCAGTGCTTTAAATGTCAGCGCTACTGTCATGGACAAACATCTCTTCGGGGGCATGCGACATGCCTTCATTGCAGACTTGCTCTTCACGATGATCAATGCTCTTCTTCCACCTGTTGCGTTAACTGGCAGGGAAATCACACTGCATATTCGTGGGCGTGCCCCAAATGGCAGGAAGAAAAAAACATTCAACAGGTTAAAATGACTCCGCGTCTTTCTTACTCTGACGTGAAGAAGCTTGTGTCTCCTGCCTTGCGGTTGCACACAGCTACAAGTCTGCCAAGGTTCAAACTACTCTCAGCTTTCCCCCTTTGTGTCTTGCCAGATATTCAATCTCTTGGATGGAGTAGCCTTAGAAGCTGCGCTAAGTCCATGCAGAAAGCTTCTCCAGCTCTGGCTTCTAGAGTGCTACCTCAATCTTCTACCAAACCTCCTAAGCCAGCTCTCAGAAAATCGAAAGGTCCTAGAAACTCCTCAAAAACTTAGACAAAGGTGCTGTTACACATGGCACTTTACATTTGTCAAATTCCTTTAGCGAGCTCTCCACATTTGAGGACGAGGACTGTATGGATACAGCCCCTCCTCAAGAAACTGTGAAAAAACTTTCGTCCAAGCGGGAGGGCATTAAATTTAAGCCGTCCCTGCCTCCTACTTAATGGCTACCTGTATTTTACAATGGAACTGTCGTGGTTTGCGTGCTAACGTTGATGATTTGAAACAGTTGTTGCATACCCATTCTCCTGTGTATTGCTTTACAGGAAACTATGATGTGTTCGACAGCTTTGGTACAGCTGCATCACTATGGCCTTTATTGTGCAGATGACTCAGTCTTGGGGAGGCGTTGCTCTTTTTGTCTCCCACCATGTGCCTTCCATGGCTCTAATGCTGTGGACACCTTTACAGGCTCTTGCTGTATGTATTTTTGTTGGCCATACGCTCGTGGTATGCTCTGTATATCTGCCACCAGGAGTCTGAGTAGCTTTTTCCACTTTGGAAGATCTGGTGTGCAGGCCTCCCACTTCTCCTGTATTTCCTATATTTTTACAATATGAGCTATATTCTCCTGTATTTTCAATCTTTCTCCTATGTTTCCTATATTTTTCCCCATTGATTATTTCGACTCTTGACTAGAAGTAAATAGAAAAACTCATTTCTTATGAAAAAGTAATGGTACTTATGAAACAGTATGGTAAAAGATCAGCCACTATGACTTCTGCAGGAAGTTCAAAATGGAATATGAATGAGGTTGATAAAATAACATATGCTATGGTCCTATGGACCTTAAAGTTGTCATATCTGGCTATAGTTTTAATTTGTGATGATCTTAGCAATAATTTGAGAAGTGAAGTGCTTTCAGTGACAGCCAAATAGCTAAGTCATTCACACTGAGCCCTACTAAGGTAACATATGAAATACGTCATGGGCTTGGGCCTTTCTTTCATGAACTTGTTTCGATGATCATTAAGAGTGGAAACTTTTCATAATCATTTGAGGCAACTAATGATGCTGGGAATTAACAATTGGATTTACACATGAGGTTTTGGAATGATGAACATAATCAAATTACGTGTCATTTTTTACGTGCGTTTGAGCTGGGTCATGCAACGACTCATATGTTGAAAGGAAAGATACTTTTGTCTTTGTCTCTTGATAAGCTACCAATGAGCAAGTTTTTTAGCTATAGGCTCAGACGGACCAGTAGTAAATAAGAAATGCTGTGAAGAAATCAGCGAAGTCTTAAGGGCAGGAAGTTTTCTGCCACTCGTAAAAATAGGTACATGTAATCTGCATGTGGTACATAATTCTTAGTCATGCAATGGTTAATACTGTCTCTTTGGAATATAGATGATTTTTTGGATGTAGTTTTTAGGTTTTTGCATAAGTTTCCAGCTCTCAAAGATTTTCGGGATGTTCCGATTTGGACCATATGTTGCCTATTGAAAAAATCCAAGTGAAAGATCAAAGTGTTCTATGTGGGAGCAAAAAAAAAGTAATAATTGCTATTGTTGATTATCTTCAACAGTGTCTCCCTTTAAACAATATATTGCTGCGAAACATGCATTGTTTTCATCCATGTTTAAAAAGTAAACAGCATTCCTTGGATTGCCTGCAAAAAGTAATTGAACAAATGCTTGCTGTGGTTAAGAAAGAAGATATTGACAAAGTGTGAGAGGAATGGAAATTATGTGCTTGAAGAAATTGATGATATGGTTAATATAGGTAATTACTCTGGTTGTAATAAACTTATTGATGTGTATTGGTCAATCTTTCTCAAAAAGAAAGATTCTGTTGGAAATATGAAATGTCCTCATCTTTCCAGTGTTGTCAAGGCAGTCTTGAGCCTTTATCACATACAAGCTGATGTGGAATGTGGCTTTTCAATTAATTGACATTTTGTTACAGCTTCTCGTGCTTCATTAAATGAAGACTATAGTCAGTCTACGAACAGTGGAAGCTGAAATCAGAGCCTGAGGGGGAGATGTAACGAAAGTTCCTGTTTCTGCTAAATGTTTTAAGGCATTCAGAGAAGCTAATAACATATATAAGGAGTATATGGAAGCATGTAAGAAAAGGAAGCCTGTAAAGAAAAGAGAAAATGTGACACTGAATATGATATCTTTCAACAGAGAAAAAAGCAGTTGCAAGTAAAAGTTGACTCCAGTTATCGTTTGATTAGGGAGGCAAACAGTAGACTTACAAAAGCAATTAAAAGT
>JJRW01S0017122.1:5206-18508 GCA_001188405.1 Loxosceles reclusa
TGAAGTTGTTGAACCTTTAATCCCTCAGATAAATCTCTCCGTAGGCATCAGCTTTTACGTCAGTAATTTTGGGAATGATGACCATTCAGGAACTTTACTGGGTGCTTTGCTAAAAGACCTGAGTAATCACAGTTGTTCAAAAATTTCAGCAAGACAGCTTCCGTACGAATAGAAGTTCACGCTTTTTTTTTTTAGCGATACTCTATAATATTTTATGTTGTCTTGTGCCAGTCATCTGACGTGGCGTTTTTTCCTATCTTAGGTTCTTTCTCGGTTTAGTTAGCTTTTGACTGGGTTCATGATTAAATGGGGTTGTGGTTAGTACACGTTACAGTAAGCCAAATACAGAATATTTTTGTTTGCTTCAAACTTGATCACAACATAGCAGATGCATTTGGGAACATCAACAGAGCGTTTGCAGATGATACAGTAAATGAACAAACCATACAGCGATGGCTCAAACATTCCACTCCGGCGATATGACTCTTGCAAATGAACTTGTAGACACACGTGGCACCAGACATCGATAAAGATGAACTGCGAACTCTTAGTAGAGTCTGGATCTTGCCAATCTGTGAGAAATATTGCAGAGAAATTGAGCGTGTGCTATTTAACAGTTTTTCTAACTTTCCAAATGTTTGGAAAAGTCAAGAAGCTTGTCAGGTGGGTTCCCTTTGATCTCTCTGAACAAAATATGTGGAGTCAACTGAAAATGTTTGCTCTTCTTTGATCTCCTATAACAGAAAGATTCCTTTTTTTTTTTAACAGAGTGATGACGTGACGTACAATAGATATTGTACGATAATCGGCGCTGATCATTTTAGTCATCATCACTGGCTTCATCATCAATCATCTTCATCATCAATGGTTAGTTGCTGACGAAACCCAAAACACATGTCGAAACCATATCTCCATTCGAGGAAGATAATGGTGACTGCTTGATGGTGTGCAGCTGGAAGTATTCACTATTTCTCCTTGAAATGGGATAAAAAAACCTTAATACCGAGAGAATTAATAAACTCAGGTGGATGCAATACATGAAACATTACGAGTCAAGCGGCCTAGTTCGTGCAAGGGTCAGTTCACCAGCTCCGGCCATCTGAGCATGAGAACGTACAGTCGCTGCATCAAAAAGTTGAAAAGACTGAAGTCTATCAGTCGCTTCAGACCACGTGTCAAGAACAAGCCCAAACATTTTTCAGCTTACTCTATACGAGTATTTCTCATCCCCCATATTTTCCAAAGCTCTCGCCAACCGACTACAACTTTTTTAAGCACTTGAACCATTTTTTGGAAGAAAACAGGTACACCACAGAGCCGTCAAAAACGCATCCGTGGAGTTTCTTCAATCCAGAACGTTGGACTTCTGCGAAACTAGCATAAATGCACTAGTAATTTGTTGGGCGAAGTACAATTACATTTAATGGTGCCTCTTTTTATTAAGAAAGGTTCGTTTCCATACAGTTACTCTTGATGTTGCTTCACCACAAAATCCGACATTTTATGAGTAGCAACCTGATATGCATGTTATGTTTGTGTGTGCGGGGGGGGGGGGTCTTCAGCACTTCATGAACAAAGTATACACTGGAAATATATATCATCGTCAGTAACTTTAAAACCAAAAATTACCAATTTGGATTCTTGAAGCAATATTCTACTGTTCACTGGATTTTGAGGATTACAGAATACATACAAGGTGTTCGCAAATTGTTTCAACAACAGTCAACCCATCAAGACGAACAGTATTCACAATGGAACTTAGGGCCGAATTCCATTCAAAGCGTCAGAAAAGCGTTAACTGCGAAACGCGTCTAACATGCACATGGCGTCACCCCTGACGTCAGTTCGATCCTACCGGAGACGTGGGCAGAACATCATCATCGACACTTCTGGTCGAAACGAGTGAGAAGGTAGATTGGACGTGGTAGACCTGTGGCTTGGTCTCCACGCTCACGGACCGAAACCCACAGGGGGCAGATAAAGAGTCCTTGGTGTTAGAGAGAGCTGTGGACTCTGTGGAGGATCTTGTCGGGGGAATCGTTGTTGCAGCGGACAGGATAAACACGACACCAAGAGTTTTCGAGGGGGTGCGCCGATTGCATTTGCATAAAAATAAAGATACTGATAGCAGTATCAAGTGTCAGTGAAGACTACAAACGGGTCAGCAAATTATTCACGTGAATTTGTTCAAGGAATTTTCGTTTGTTCGCTATAAGTTTGTTTCTGTATAACCTGGTGATGAGAGGAACTTCTCACTACTTTTGGAAGAATAGCAAACTGTCGAGTTGATCTTTCTGAGCTATATTTTCCAGTTAAACTCATTATTTTGGAAGTACTAGAATAACATTCTTCTCCACTCCACGGATTTGATGTGCCGAAGAAGGAAGAAGAACTCTATACATCGGTCCCGTGAGAGATACCACCGCTCGGGGAGTGAGTGATGTGGCATCCTGATAGTTCCTGAGCAAGTCAGGACTTTCTGTTCAGCTTTGCCAGTTCATTTTGGCATTTAGAAGCACGGATCTAAGGGCAGTTAACTTCAGAAAGTGAATGATCTTCAATCCACAGGCTTCACAAGCATATGGGTATTCATGCTTATTTCAAGTTTGTAATAAACGCCTTTTGCCGACACTGGAACTCGAACCGCGGATCTCGTCAGCTCCAGAGGGACGGCTCAACTAATTGAACTACGCCGACAGGTACCTGGAAAGCTTATGATCTATATCTTGTATGTGTGTGTGTGGGGGGGGGGCACACAGGTTGCACTTCATCTTATTTTACAGTTATAAATTAAGATACTTTCGAAATATGCTTTGAGAATTACTGACTGGAGTGAAAGTTCTGTTATGAGGTTATTGTTTTAAATTTCCTTATTTAAACATGCTATTTTACACCTACCTTAAACATTTGTTTGTTTGTTACACATAGTTCTTATTATTTGATCGCTCAATTAATATATTAGAAAAAGTGAAAATCAATAATTCTTAATTGCAATATATCTTGGTTATTTAATGCGTCACGTCACAGAACGTGCCAAGAGTAATGGGCAACTTTTAATAATGCTGTATAATGGAGCATCATTTGTATTTATTTTAATGGTAGTTTATATAGGGGGCCTCTCGCGGATAGGTGTGAACGAGAGACGTGACAAACATGTAACGTAGTTTCTCTTTCCGCAGTGTCCCATATAACAACAATACAAATTATAATGCAGATTGGTCCAACAGTGAAGTTTTTGAATAGAAAACATGCATGCGTATATACGGAGGCATTCGATTCTATATGTATTAAATATAAATTTTGAAATGATAATACGATTAGTAAAAAAACAATGAACCATTATTTCTTGGAACTACGGAGTATATGGAATATTGTTGTAACCCTATTGTAAACGGCTTTGGTATAGAATTAGTAAAAATAAATTAAGAAAATTCTGTGGTCGAGTTGGATTGAATTTTAAAGGATGCTAATTTTATAAAGACGCGAAAATGCTGCGTACAAACCATACGTACGGGCATAAAAGCATAAGTAAAAGATCTTACGAAATACTGAAACTGTCAGATCAAACTGCAACACGGACTTACGTTAAATAGGATTAATGTCAAATCCTGTTTCTTTTGCAAAATTACTTTTCAGAATCCTCCAGAAATAGGGCATGTTCCTGACACTCGGAAAATTGCAAGAATTCAAAATGTGCGCTAGGTTAATAAGCCGTGCTTGAAAATGTGTCATAAGACAAACCTACTGCTGTTATGCACTTCTTACTACGCAGTAGCTGTTTTAGACACCAGTTTGAGAATAATCGTGACATGAAATCAAATCAGAAACAAAAACGAACATTAAACTACATTTATAAATAAAAGCAACCCCAAGAAAACAAGCTCAAAAGAAAAACAATCTAAAATGGCGGAATAAAATACAGCTCTGCTATTTCAGTAGTGCATAACACAGTATGCGATTCCTTTCACCTAACTCAAAGGTTACGAGTTAGATATCACTCAGGGTTTATAGTTCTAATTAGAGATTAGCACCAACTGCGGCATGATTGATTTGACTCGCACGTCCTCCCTCTCCCAACTCGCCAAAAGTAATTCCAGCAATGACACTTTCCCTCTATTCCATTTTCGACCTTTCCGCAATTACTTTACCAGACTAGAAGACGTTGACCTGCAGTTTTAAAGAGAAAACAATAGTTAGAAATGTTCGATATGGGACACCATGAGGGTTCCCTTTTGCTGTCTTAGCCCGACATTTATATATATTTAAACAATAGTCCCAACTGCTTTTGTGCAGGTACAGATGTACTCGGTAAAAAGTTTTGACATATTGTTCGTGCACGAACAAATATGTCAAAAAAGGCGAATTAAATCATCCAAAAAAGGCGAATCATCCATCGCACAATATTGCTGGGACCTTGGACACAGATTTATTTTCTCTGATGCTAAGATCATAAGGAAGACTCGATCGCCCTGGGAACCGGACACTTTGGAAGCTTTCGCTATCCATTACCAAAAGAATTCTCCTAGTAAATGAACTTACCTCAACACCCCCTCTCCAAACCGCGTGGCTTATCTTAATCCATGCTCTTAATCTCAAGTCCAATCTTCCTTCCACCGCACCAGATGGCGTGGCAGGAGCTGCCGATCAATTGCATCAATTCCCTCCGCAACACGAAAGAGAGCCTTTTGACCAAACAGGAACAACCGTGACACAGTACCAGACGTGAATCTGACGAGGGCAATCGACCGTAATTGCCGAAACTAGTCACCAATATAATTATATATATTATGCAGATTTTAAGACGCTGACAATAACTTTTCATCGAGTACATTTATATATATGCACTACTTTTAATAAAACCTCTTCCAGGGCATACAATTGTTTCTGGGCCAGGTATATCGATGATACCATAGTGATTCTTGACTCTTATCAATATATACACTGCTAGCCATTAAAACTGATACACCACAAAGAAAAGCAAATAGCAGAAATATATTTATTGTACATCCTACAGTATGATGGGAGAAAGATATGACTGAATTTACAGGTGATTGTTAAGGTACGCACACACACACAGAGCATGCAGAAATCTGTACCCAGAGCAGACACCTGTAGCAGAAATATCAGCTCTAATCTGGCTGGGCATCGAGTCAAACAGAGTTCAAATGGCAGTTACGGGTTCAGCATTCCACGCGATTTCAACTCTATGCCAGTCTCTCGGCAATGGTGGCGTGCCAGTCTCTCGGCAACCATTGACCAGACGTTCTCATTTGGTGAAACATCTGTAGAACGTTGGCCAGGGCAACAGTCGGATACCCTCTATATCGAGGAAGGTCAGGCCAGCACGGGAAACATGCGGCCATGCATTATCCTGTTGAAAGATAGCATGATGGAGACCTCGAAGATGGGGCACAGCCACGGACCTTAACACATCAGAAATGTAACGGCGATGTCCAAATCACCTGCTATGCAAGCAAGAAGTGACAGGGATGTGTAACCAATGACACCCCAAACCATAACTCCACGTATGACGATGACGAATGCAAACTGGCAATGGTCATTCCCCTCAGTGGATCCACACACGGATACGGCCATCATGATGCGTATGTGAACCGAAATTCCTCAGAAAAGACGACGTGACGCCACTTCTGCTTCCCTGTTCATCGTTGAACGCACCACTTTTGGCGCGCATGCCTCTGCTGCAGCGTCAACAGAAGCCGCAGCAATGGTCGCCGTGCTGACAGTCCGTGGTGCCGCAGATATCGTCGAACTGTTCCATCTGACACTTGTCGTCCGGCAAACGTCCCAAGTTTCTAAATCGGGGTACGTGACGTGTCTGCAGGATCCTCCAAGGCTGTGCTGACAACATGTCTGTCCTGTCAGGAGTTAGTGACCGGGAATCTGCTTAGTCCCCACACGTCGTCCTGTGTGACCTGTCTGGACCCATCGATTCCATTTCCTCGTGACAGTCATGAGATATCTGCCAAAGAGTGTAGCCAATATTACGGAATGATAAACCGCAGTCTCGGTAGTCCACGATCCTGTTGCGATCAAATTCAGAGAAGTACTGATAGGCATTCTTCTTTTGTACACGAGGTACAGCGAACCTTTACACAAGCAACCAACGTGTGAATGCGATTTCCATATTTGAAACCCGCTTTCCAATCTTCCTCGTTATACAAGTTGTGGCTGGTTTACTCCTACCTGCTTTGCGAGCATGCGTCGAAATGCTAACCATTTGCATGTCCTAGCATGTTGTAGCTTTCATTCAAATTTCGCTTTTGTTGGTTCTGCCTTCATGGCGAATCAATTTCAATGGCCAGCAGTGTAAAACAAATTTTTGACCTCATCTACTCCATTAATCCACTTATCCAATTTACATGCGAGACAGAGTCAGATAATACCATACCATCCCTGGATATTTTTATTTCCCGTCAAGGAAACAAGTTCAGTACAACCGTTTGCCGCAAACGTTTTGCTGTGTCACTACCGCCACGTGGAAGACTTTATCAGCCGTTCGAACAAAAAGAGTCAGCCTTTCGTTTTTATATTAATCGGTGCCAGAAGCTGTGCTTAACACTTGAATTCCTTTCAAAATAAATTTTATTTATTGCACATATTGCCAGAGATACATGTTTATCGCCTTTCGTGGATGTATTGTGGATCAGATAGTCTGAAATCTTCTACAAGGAACCATCCAACACCACGCTTCTTGCCATCGTCAACACGTTCTACGAAGGAAATGTAGTCACACTTGTAATGTCCACCCACAATGGACTTCGATATAAGCTACCCAAATACTCGTTTGTGTAGCTTAAATGGGAAGGCAGTCGTTCCAGAGCTGAACATTTCGGGTTCGAATCCCGGAGTTGACAACTTTTATTTACAAATGGCGCTCGAACTTAGCGATTCACACCAGTGGCCAAGGACACAACCGTTAGGTCCACCATTTGAGGTCAAGTCGTTTCTTTGACTCCCTCTCTTTCAAGTGGGGGAGGATGCAATGTCCACCCACAAAGTACTTCGGTATAAGCTACCCATATACTCGTCGGCGTAGCTAAAATGAGAATACAATCGCTCCGGAGCTGAACGTTCTGGGTTCGAATCCCGGCTTCAACAACGTTTTTTTACACATTGCCGTTCTGAACTCTTAGTCCAAAAGTAGCAAGTTTCTTAAGCCGTTCAACTGCCACGCAACATTCAGGCCTGCACACAAGCTTAAATTCTCACATCTTGAGGACCCCCCTCCGCACAGCTGAATCTTGGGGCATTCACCGCATCCTATGTCAGTGCGGTTTTTCTCATGTGTAGTTCGAACTACTCAGATTTCGCATTAAGAGTGCGAGGCTTATGTCAAAAAACAGGAAGTCCACAGATCCAGCGGTGGCCAGACACTCGTGAGAATATGATCACAACTTCAACTTTGAGCAATCTCAAATATTAACGACACCTCTTTTTCCGTTAGACTTGGATTTTTTTTAGTCTTTGAATATTACACCATTTTCTGGGTCCTTATTCAATAATGCCAATTCACCGTCTTTTTTTTCCAAGTGCGTGGCGACAGTTCGTTAACAGGAAAGAACGAAAACTACTACAGACTTGTCATAAGACAGTCTCCAGCAGTGACCAAGTCGACGATACAGCTGTGGACAATGTGCTACAATAAATACTTGTGCTAGAAACGCCATCAAGACATTTAGTTTCCAATGTAATACGCACAACGAAGCAATTTCCCAATCTACATTGTAAAGAAAAGTTGTCGACGTAAAGAAAAGTTGGAACGTTCAGCTCCGGGACGACTGCTTTCCCATTTAGGCTACGCCGCAGGTAATTGGGTATCGTATATCGAAGTCCTTTGAGGGTAGACATTACAGCATTAGGCATAAAGTTTACAAGCAGCATCTCAATAGACCAGCTTCCAATAATTGAGATGTACATATAAATTCAAATAGATGCAATTGCGTTACAAGATCGGGACTATACTACTCTTGAATGCAGTAAGAGGGAAAAGAGAATATATCAGGGGAATTTGTTAATGAATTGTATAAAAAATAAGCACTCGCGCGAGAGATAAGTAAGCGAAGGCTTTAAGGCATTAGTCCTGAAAATAGGCAAATAAAAGAAGTTTGTCCCTCGTCAAATTCGCTATAGGAACACAAAATCGAAGGGAAGTAAGCAATTCTGGACAATCAATAGTGCTGTTGATCAGTTTATACAAATGGAGAAAAATATGCAGTTCCCGCGTTTGTTTAAGTGTAATCATGCAAAACTGACGCCGCAGATAGGACACACTGATATCATAAATGTATATCCCAGAGCAACGAAAGAATGAATACCTCAAGGATTTCTGTTAAACTTTTTCCAGTTCGAAAGAGTACTTATTATGGATTGGATACCAGATCAGCGGACCATGTTCTAGCTTAGAACGAATATAAGCATTGAACAGACCGATGAACGTTGCACTGTTCTTGAAGTGGAAATTGTTGCGCCTGAGAAATCCCAAAGAACGGTAAGCAGAATTAGAGAAACTATGTATGTGATACTTGAAGGACAAGCGAGAATGAAATAAGACGCCTCCGTTTACGAACGGTAGATGCCCTCTTAAGAGGGACACCGATGATAAAATAATCAGAAGTTTTTGTGTGTTTTTGTTTTTCGCACAAATGTTAACTACAGTTCAAAGAGAGAGTAAAAGGACGAATATCTTACGTTACCTTTGTTTGATGGGGCGATATCCTTCAGCAGAAATAAAATGAACAAAATTGAAATTCGTAATGCTTTGTGATCTCTTAAAAGTTTCGATTATTTTCAATAAATCAGACACGCAAGTAAAAGTAGCAAAACTTAAAGAAAGCATAAGCATTTATTTAGCAAGTTCACTTTTTTTGCAACTTTCCCCTCCTCCATCTTCGAAAATTCCGCATTCGGGCGAAATTATTGATGTTTCATACCAAAGAAGCACGAGTGAGTGGGGAGAGGGTCACCCTTCGGTTCCTTCTCTACTCCCTCAATCTCCCACATACCTACCATATATATATATATATACACACCTTTCTCGCGCTCTTCTCCCACTTTCTCTCTCTCTACACCTCACTACATTTGACATGGCAATGCTCTCGGCGGCCAGCAGCACGTTCCACGTCAGCTGAAGTTTCTGACGTGAAACACAAGTCCTCGACACCTAACGAGTCTCAAATGTCACTCACGTTGAAATGGCAGCGGAGTGGAACCTCCGAAGTGCCGCATACTTTTTCCTTGACGGATTTTCTGAGCTTTCCCGGTCCTGCAATTAACGTCCTGTGTGTCAAATAGCATAAAGCTGCTGAAGTAAGAACGACGGCAAAGACATACCTTCAAGAAGAGAACAGACTCATTTTTTACATTTCTTTTGTTCTTCTTTAGATGATGCGTAGAGAAAATCACTAGTTGCTTCGAACCGTGGAAACAGAAGTTTCGCTTTATTTTAATAGTTGTCGGTTGTTAATCTGAACGACTTCATCACCGTCATCACCACCCCCAAATAACGGCTTTACTTAGTTATTTTAAGTTGATAAGTCAGTTGATGCAGTAATAATTTCCTCAAGAAACAAGCTGATAAATAGAAATATTAGACGAAAAGGGTAATCCCATTTACAGACAAATAGGATGTCTCGCATTTGATCAGTCATATCCTGAAAGTTATAATACCCTTGTTAAACGTTCCGGATAACTTAGCGTTTGGAGTTTGAGACCCGGGCATCATATTAAAAGTGGAAAAGGTCTGAACACCTTCGGTGTCAGTAAATGACGCGTCTGCGGCTCGAATTGATTTCGTCATCATTGAGCGCTTGACAGACATTCTAACAATAAATTCAAATGTTTCCAAGTCCAAATTTAAAAGAAGGTTTAAACCCAACAAAAGATTCAATTCCAAAATAAACACTTAAATGAACTAAAGTTTTAGCAACTTGCTGAAACATTAGTTACTTTTGTGAGGTCCTGTTTCTTGGCAAGAGCGTTTAATTTTAATGTTTTTTTTTAAGAGGCACTGTGCTGTAAACTTCCCTTCTTGATAATTTCTCTCGTTTTCCTTCTGGAATATTGTCGAACAGCTTGATAATTGTGGACAGGGAATGAAATTCCGGTCTTCCGAAGTAATGAGTGTCACTTTTTCTCGCTCTCTCCAGATTTTTTGTATTGAACCATTTCGGCATGTAATCTTAGACGGAGATTGAATTGCTTATTTCTGAGTCTTTTATCTTCTACAACTCCCCTTAAGCTTGTTCTTCTGTGGGAACAATGCATATTATCGGCTGAGTCTGCAGGTGATGCAGATATGGAAGAAAAGCCTATGATTCTACGCCTTTGACTATTTTCTATACAAGTTCCGGTTGTTCAAGTAAATCACAGCCGCGAGCTTAGACTGAACTCTCGTGAGAACTAGAATCGGATTTCTTCCGATCTTAGCAGGGTACTTAGGATCATTTGACCATTATGCCAGTTTTCTGTAATTTTATCAAACAGTACGTCAAGTGAAGAGCTTTATACAGACTGTATATGGCTTTCTGCACGCAGTACAAGGGGGCATGAAACATGTTTCGAGATCCTATTGTCCGGGCACGCTTCCCCTATCTCCCCAAAGGAGATGCATAATTTTTCTTCTCATTCCGCCACCATTCCATAGTGATCATTTTTATACATTTTAATACGATGTTTTTACTCGGAAGGCACTCTTTTTTCCTTTTCCTCTAATGTATCCTAACAGGTTCCACTCTTCCAAAGAAGCGAGAGAAGTGACTCAACCCAAAACGTGCTTGCAGACTCAAATTGGAAATCTTTGTATCCCAGTAGAGTGTTTTTACTACTACGCGAAACCTCACAGCATATGCAGTGTCTCTCTCTCTCGTGCTCCGTGTGATTTATTCTGCGCGTCACAAGAGGTGTGAAATATTTAAGAACAGGATATCCTTACGATAGCCCTATGATAGTAGATGGTAGGATGCGCTTAGCAAGTCTTGTGAGGTTCCTCCAACCCCCTATATACAAAAGACATAGGTAATAAGCTGCCCAGGTACCCGTCGGAGTAGCTTAATTGACAGAGCGGTCAATCCAGAGCTGAGAGATCCGTTGTCCGAGTCTCGGCTTCTGCAAGGGGCGTTTGTTACAATTGAACATTAGTATGCTGATATTATGCTAAAAGCTATCTTCCTGACTATCACGTCTATCGACACCCAAACTTAATTTCCAACTGGGGCATAATTTTATCTTGGCGTCCTCAGCATTTTTAGAAGTGTGGGTCATTCCTCTTTTGTTATTAATTTGCATGGAAAGGGAGGAATTTGGCTCATTTTGGCTACCCTGGAAAGTCGCCATCAACAGAGGAACGAGTTATTTTAGACGCATATATCGCTTCTAACGTTAACCGAATGCTCACAATTGTCACACATTTCGTTTAGCAGCTGCAACTACAGCAGTTGCGGCAAAGGCAAGAGTGCCGCGCAGCGGGAGACAAACGGAACGCTAACATCATAGAAAACGGGGGTCGGAGTGGTTCGACAGAGCGGGGAGAAAAAGTTTAAACGTTATAGAGGCATTTTTCTCGCAGGAAATAGCCACTCGCGGTTCGGCGTAACGAATTTACGACCAAAAGGCACTGCAGCTTTATTTATTGCTACGCAAAGAAAAAACGGCCCTCGAATTGTAGTTTAGCGCAAAATGGAATTCCATGATCGAATAACGGAGAAAGGTGGAATTCGGCATCAAGGTGGAAAATACCATCAAGGAAGATTTTATTTTTTTGCGACGGTCGATCTTGTTCCGCTGTTTCATACGCGTAGCACAGACGGTTTCATCGCGGGTTCGGTGAAAGAAATTTCGTTTTGAATTAAATTTCTTGAGACGATGAGTGGCTCTTTGTTGGTGTTTAGCTACATCTGCTAAACAAACATCGTTAATATTCAAAACCTCAGGATTATTTCATAGTATTTGTCAGGATTTTCCCATTTTTCTTGGCATGAGAATACTTACGAACGAAATGTTTTAAAAGTGCTGAACTTTTACTAAATCCTGTATCCTATTTCATGCTTTAACTTCTGCATATGTAATAAGTCACCCTTTGTCGACGTCAGGATTCGACCAGGGATTTGTCATTGTAAGGTTCTCCCCATAAAAGACTTCGATTATAAGCTGCCCAGTTACTTGTCGGCGTAGCTTAAGCTAGAGATGACAGATCCGTTGGTTCGAATCCCGGCGTCGACATAAGGCAGGCTTTTCTTTATAATGGCGCCCGAATTTATGGACTCACACTAGTGGCCAAGGACCCAACCGTTATATCCACCACTCGAGTTCAGAAAGTACCCGGACCTCTCTCTCAAGTAGGGAGGATATAATGGCCCCCCCAAAAGACTTCAAAAATAAGCTGCCGAAATACCTGTCGGCGTAGTTCAACTGGTAAAGTGGCCACTCTAGAAATGACAGATCCGTAGGTTCGAGTTCCGGCGTCGACAAAAAGGGCAAACTTTATTTACATCTCTTCTGGAACGAAACGACCGCTTTCCCAATTAAGCTACGCCGACGGCTACAGCGGCAGTTCATTATCTATGTCTGTTGTGGGGGGAATCTTACGAAGTCCAGCACTTGTAAAATCCACAGAACCCCGACCGAGTTTATTTTAGAAATGTGGTTTTAAATGGAAAAAATACTTTGTTTTCAAAATAAGCAACTCAGTTACTTACAATTACATGCTCTCAATAACTTGCTTACTAACTAGGCTTTAAGCACTTGTTAAAGACCAAATTGCTTGATGCGTTAACTTCCAACTGATCAATGCAAAACATTGCTTTTCCAATGGGAATTCGAAGTCGCTTCGCAGTTTCCGAGTTGCGGTTGCGCTGCGACAGAAGATCCTTGAAAATTTCATTAGCCGACTAAGAGATATAAACAACGAATTTGCGTGGTTTTTCAAGTGAAGGTAATTACATTTTGCGATCCGTAGCTTAGTTAGTCACCAGCTGACAGGAAACTGTCGCTTTCCCAATTAAGCTACCCCGACGGGTACCTGAACAGCTTATTATCCATATCCACTGTGGGGGAACCTCACATCCTCACAAGTTGAAAGAGGTTAGGGCACAGACCTGACCTTCAGTATGGGCCCCAACGGCCAAGGGTCCGTGAGTTCAGACGCCGATGTAACAAATCGTCCTCTGTCGAAGCCGGGATTTGAACCTCGGAACCATCAACCATATAGCCATTTCAACAAAACCAAGAAGATATCATAAGATCTTAAAGTAAAATCCAACAATCAAAAGAAAGCTAAGTGCTATA
>JJRW01S0017157.1:42918-54473 GCA_001188405.1 Loxosceles reclusa
CTATCTCCCAACAAGTAATAGGACACCTGTGGTGCAAAAGGAAATTTATTCACCTTTAATAGTTTGGTGGCGATTACAGCTGCTACCTTCCAGTGCATACTCTCCACCAGTCCTAGTACGACGGCAAGCGGTATTTTCTTCCACTGGGCTTGGAGAAGATAGACGACTTCCTTCACGGATTTCAGACAGCGGGAGCACCCGTTAAGTAGACACTTTTCAATTCGTTCCACAGGTTATCGATGGGGTTAAGGTCTGGGCTTTGAGTAGGACAGACCATTCGATTAACCCCCATTGTTACCACAGCAAGCCATAGTAGACTTAGCAAAGAGACAGCTGGCGTTGTCGACCTGGAAGTAACATGGGTTCTACCCGTAAAACTGCCACAACATAGAAAGTACATGGTCATCCATCATGGTGAAGTAGGACTCTGCGTCAAGAGTACCTAGGAATTGCGCCCAATGATCTCAAGTTATACTAGGAGAAACACCGTCACAGCATAACTCCACCTCCGCCGAATTTCACTGTGGGCACAGTACTTTCCCGCAGGAGGCGTTCTACAGGCTGACGTGAAACCCAGACCATGTTATCCGAACTATAGATGGTGAACCTTAATTCTTCGCTCAATAGAACTTGTTTCCATTATCGACTTTTCTTTATACCACGTTAGCCGCGCAGTGTTGTTGGACTTCGTGATGAAAGGCTTGTGGGCGGCAGCACGTCTGGAAACCCAGCAAATTGCTTCCTTACGAATGGTATTCATCGAAACAGCACTTCCGGATGCCTGTCGGAACTCCTCGCGGATGTGGGCCATCGCTTTAGTGCGGTTCTTCCGAATTTCTCTGCACAGCACCCGTCTGTCTATAGCTTGTAGTTTTGTGGGTCTGCGGTCGCAGCATATTCCGACAAAAACCGCTCATATTCCACTTGCGAATCGCGTAGTTCACTGTCGGCTTTTGGTATCTCAGCTTGCTGAATATGTCACATATGGATCCACCATTTCTGTGATACCGGACGATTATACTTTTCTCAAAATCAGAACTTCTAACTGTGTAGCGTCTTGCATGCGGCTGATGGCGCTGTTGTTTTGCACAGGATATTTAACAGCGACGGTACTGACGTGCATCCGGATCACACCTATCGTCATTTGCAGAGGTGTCTAGTTACTTGTTGGTAGGTAGTGTGATAGTACACAAGCTTTTTACTATCTAACGTTTAGTTTCCGTAGAAACGCTTAAATTTTACAATTTTTCAATTATGGATTACGGGCCTTAATTGGGTGAATAAACTATTTCTACTTATCTGTTTGCAGAATTTACTTAAGTCTTACGTCCTTTCACTTTTCGACGAGCGACTACCTTTCGATTCTGTAGACGTTGCTCACACAAAGCAAGCTATCTTAGGAGTATTGTGATTTTTTCTTACTATATTACAGTGCACAGCGACTTTATTTGTCTTTATTGTATCCGCGTTTGACGGAGACAGTTATAATGGGCACTAAAAGTTCTAAAGTCAGGTTAGGAGACGCGAGTTCTCACATCCGTCAGATAACTTCTATATCTGATACGTCCATCTCACCAAGTTAACGCAGCGTTTCACCCGGGGACAGTTAATGCAGTAGCCACATGTAGAACCTCTTCCCCATACTCTGAGTGTGAAAGCCCCATGTACGCCTCGCAATTAGAGAATATCTTGAAAGTGTGCCATTTAAACTAACTCTTCCCTAAGGCTTCACCCCTGAGGGCCTTACCGTTTCGTCAGCACGGGGAAAGTCGTTGGATCCCCGAGGTTCCTGAGCCACATGTGTTACAGTTTTGTTCTTCCTTCTCCTCACAGTTTCTTTTTGTGTGGCACGTTGCACAGCTTTTTTCGTTCCGGTTCTGTGCCTTCGTTCGCATTTTGTTCTTTTGTGCACACCATTCGCTTCTTGGTTATTGTGCCTGTTTTCGTGTTTCTTCCCCGTCTCTCACTCTTTAGTTTTTGTTCCAGGGATAGCGGTCCACGCAGCTATTCCCTACGTTTAGAGGGTTTCCGTCTCCGCCCTCCGCGTGGCTGCACGTTTGCCGTGTACGGCGACCCATGTCGCTAGCAAAGAGGATCCTGGCGGTTGAGGGGCGAGGTACTCTCCCTCATACACGGCTTTGGCCCCTGCTTCAGTTAGACGGTAGTATCAGTTATGGCCCGGACTGTTGCAATCGGCTGGACGGCGGGTTCCTTTGCGTCCCCCGGCTACGGTTAACTGATTGGTCAGGTCGGCGGCATTAGTCATCCCGTTTGGCTCGTCTGTGATGTTAGAACTCCTGGTTACCCCTGGCGTACTTGCACGTCCCCCTATTGGTTCGGTGGTGGGTGGGGCTACCGGGGGCCGAATCTTCTAAACTCCATAGAGACCAAATCCTTATCTTCTTCGAGCGGGGGTCCCCCTAAGAGGGCTAATCTGAATGCTCCGTTTCTTCTTGAACTGTTCATTCCTCTGCACCTTTTCTCATCATGCATTCAAGTGACCCTGGGTTTTTAAAATCATCCCCATTCGTTAATTTCGAAGGGAATCTATGTGTTCGCTAGCATTCCCAAGTCTGTCACACATTTACGGTTGGGTGACTTATTTGTAGAAACAGCTTCGTGACAACGTACTTGTAAGCTTATGAATTGTACATCATTCATAAGGCAGCACAGACTCACCAAGGAAGCACAGACTACACGTATGTGCTTCCTTCGGACATAAAAGCTGGCTATCTTCTCTGCCCTGTTCGACTGTTCATTTCTAATCCTCTACTGTACTTGAAATATCAGCGCTTCGGCCACGAGCAAACCTCTTACCGGGGGGCTGTGACTTGCCCTCGTTGTAGACTTTCTACTCGCGAGGATCAATGCTTTTCTCCTACCTGTTGCATTAACTGCGGGGGCGATCACTCTGCATATTCGCGGGTGTGCCCCAAATGGCAGGAAGAAAAGAACATCCAACAGGTTAAAGTGACTCCGTCTTTCTTACGCTGACGCGCTGACGATTCACAGCGACTGGGACGCGCTAATACCCTCACATCGAGGCGTGGGAGCGGGACTTGCCGCAAGGCTTGTCAATACAGAGGCACTTACGCTCACGCGAAGAAGCTTTTGGGTCCTCTTCCGCTCCGCGGTTCTTACGCGGCTGCTGCACGTAGTTACAATTCCGCCGAGGTCCAAACAACTCTCAGCTTTTCCCCGTTGTGTGTCTTGCCAAATTTTCCATCTCCTAGCGCTGCTCCAAAGGCTTCTGCCACTGCTAAGCCTTCCAAGACTCAGCAGAAAGCTACTCTTATGGCTTCTGGTGTGCCGCCTCGGTCTACTCAAAAACCTTCTAAACCAGCTATCAACAAGGCCACGGGATCTAAAAAACTGTTGAAAAAGATTGAAAATGGTGCTGTTATGCATGGCATCTTACATCTCTCAAAATCATTTAGCGAGCTCTCATCATTTGAGGACAAAGAGTTTACGAACACAGCCCCTCCTCCTACAGTTACAAAACCCTCGTCCACACGGGAGCGCGTTAAGTCTAAGCCGCCTCCGCCTCCCACGTAATACCTACTACACTCTTACAATGAAACCGTCGTGGTTTGCGTGCCAACGTGAATGACTTGAAACGGTTGTTGCACACCCAATCTACTGGGTGTGTTGCTCTTCAGGAAATCATGATGCGTCCGACAGCTCAGGTACAGCTGCGTCACTATAGTATTTGCCACGTAGATGACACGTCCGAATCTTCGGGAGGCGTTGCTCTTCTCGTCTCCCACCACGTGCTACCCATAGCCGCTTCCATAGACATCTGACGCTTCATACGCCTTTACAAGCTGTTGTCATTTTGTAGGCCATACGCTCAGTTTGTTCTGTGTATCTGCCACCGGGAGAACGAGTGACCTTTTCACTTTGAACGATCTGGTGTCTGAGCTTCCGCAATCGTTTGTGCTGCTGCTTCGGAATTTTAACGGCCACAGCACTCTTTGCGGCAGATCCTCTACCAATGGCAGGGGTCGAGTTGTTGAGCGCTTGCTCACAGATATCGGCTTGTCTCTGCTGAATACTGGTGAGGTTATGCATTTCTATGCCCCAATGTGGTCATTCACTGCTTTGGTTCTGTCTTTTTGATCTCCGTCACAGTACCCCCTGTGGTCGTGGTCTGTCCTTTCGGACACTCTGGAGAGTGACCACTTTCCCGTTTTGTTGTCTCCTACCACTACTGGCAGCGAATTTTCCAGCTTGTCGAGGTGGAAAGTGGATTGTGCTAATTGGAATCGTTTTGCCACGTTAGCTGCCCCTCAGGGGCTTACCTTTTTCGTAAGTACGGGGAAAGTCGTGACGTCCCCGAGGTGCCTGAGCCACATGTGTTAGTTTTTTTCTTCCTTCGCCTGCCGGTGTCGTTTTTGTGATGTCTTAGTCCAAACGTTTGGTTTCTTTCCGTTTTCTGCCTTTTTTGCCTTCGGTTACAGTTGTTCTTTTATGTTATTGTACCAGTTTTGCCCCGTCTATTGTGTTAGCAGTGTGTTTCTGTTTTGCTTTATTTTACAGGGATAGGGGTCCACGCAGCTATCCCTATGTTTCGAGGGTTTCCATCTTCGCTCCTACCGTAGCCGCACGTTTGCCGTGTGCGGCGACCCGTGTTGCTGGAAAGGGGGATCCTGGCAGTTGAGGGACGAGGTACTGTCCCAAACACACTGCTTTGGCCCCTGCTTCATGCTAGACGGGAGCCTCAGTCGTGGCCCGGACTGAAGTAACGGCTAGACGGTGGATTCCTTTGCGTTCCCCCGGCTAGGATCTACAGATCGGACGGGTCGGCGGGACTAATGTTCCCGTTTGGCTCGGCTGTGATTGTATAGCTCCTAGTCAGGCCTGACGTGCATGCACGTCCCCTTGTTGTCTTGGTGGTGGCTGGGGCGCCGGGAGACGAAGTTTACCTTCATTTCCTATAGAAAAAAGCACCTGATAGCCTTCTTCGAGCGGGCCCTCTAAGAGAGTCCGAACCGAATGCTTTGTCTCTTCTCCTGCTTGTCCCATGCCTACGTTTCTCATCATTCCTTCATCGGATACCTCTCTGGGTTTTCAAAGTTTCGTGCCTTTTCGTTATTTCGAAAGGTTTGTACGCTGTAGCCGGTAAACCGAAATCAGTCAAACAATTGTGATCCGGGATTTGCTTGTAGAAACTGCTTCCTCTCCACAGGCTCCCGGCCATCTCGTTTACAGGTGCTCAATCCGGTTGCTCACCAGGCACTACTTCTGTGTACTGGTGCTTTCCGCACATCTGTGCAGAGCTTGTACGTCGCGGGACAGGAACCAACCCTCGACATCCGTCGTCAGATGCTGAGCTTACGCTATTTCCTCACGTTGCAGTCTCAACGTGCACATCCGTTATGGAGCCGAGTATTTGAACCCAGCCTTGCACGTCATTTTCATGCACGGCCGTCTTGCGCCCCTACTTTCGGCCTTCGGATGCGACGTTTACTGAGTGAGCTTGGTTTGCCTCTTCCTGATGTTGCGCGGAGTGTCGTGGTTTCTCTTGCCCCTTGGGAGCTGTTTCAGCCTTCGGTATCTTTCGACCTGTGCCGGTTTGCCAAATGTAGCACCTCTCACGCTCAATATGTGCAGTCCTACCTTGCACATCGAGCGTCGTATTCCCAGCATGTGCCCATCTTCACTGATGGGTCCAAATTTGACGGGCACGTTGGGTCCGCTATGGTGTGCTGTGGTGTTACACTTACCGACAGTCTTCCCGCACAGGCTTCGATCTATACTGCCGAGCTGCATTCCATCTCCTTGGCTTTAGAACACATTCGACGTTGCTGTTTGTTCAGGGCCTGTGTTTACTCGGACTCGCTCAGTGCTTTGGAGGCTCTTCTGTCTATGCAGCATTCGACCCACCCTGTGTTGTCCCACATCCTTGTTACTCTGCGTGATTTGAGTGTTCGGGGCTTTGATATCCGTTTTTGCTGGATTCCAGGTCACGTCGGTATTCCTGGGAACGAGGCTGCAGACCGTGCCGCGAAGTCTTCCGCGGGTCGTCTGCGTCTGTCCCTCCCATTCACCGACTGGAATCCCGTTTTTCGAGCCCGTCTCTATACTCGCTGGCAAGAGTTCTGGGACACACAGACTGCGAACAAGCTGCATGCTATACAACCAGTCCTCGCGGACTGGCCGTGCACTTCTCACCTTTCTCGACGGGCGGACGTGCTACTGACTCGGCTCCGCATTGGACACACTCGTCTCACGCATGGTTTTCTTTTGCGTGGGGAAGACACGCCTATTTGTTCTACTTGCCGTTCAGTTCTCACGGTTCATCATATACTCATTGACTGTCCTGTTTTAAACTCGCTGCGTTTACAGCTTTTTAATTCTACTGTTTTATCTCTTCGAACTGTTTTCGCCTCAGATTTTACCGTTATACAGCTATTTTCGCTTTCGTGCAATCTCTTGCACGAACTTTAGTTTTTATATATATCCCTTGCTTTTATCTTTTAGTGATGTGCTGGTCTCATTCGTTTTACTCTTAATTCGTTTTTACACTGGATTTTTGTTCGTGTGTACACCCATCACAATTTTACAGACGGTGACACAATCACGTATAACAAAGTGCTTCTGGAGGTGCCCCAAAGCTGAAGATCAGTCACGTAAATAACACTCATGAACGTGGGTTGGTGCAGCGTGCTCTCTGTGGGGGCTGTGCCTTACACTGGTACACGTAAGACTTTTTGCTTCAGCTTGTTTGTTTCCGTCTTTTCTGCTTTTCCGTTTTTTATCTTATGTTTGGCACAGAATGGCCTTTCAGGTTTTGTGCCATTAAGCATCAAACAAATACAAATACAAATACAAAATGAGAGTCAGCAACAAAATGAGAGTCAGCAACTCTCTGACAACCAACCAACATCCACAGGCTCGTTCGCTCTTAGAGTGTACATCTTTTGCCAACCTGCACTATAACACTACACGGATCTCTGAATTCCTCCCGAGGAGTTATCTCAGAGGTTGATCTTCTGACCGTCTCCGAGGAGGAGCTCCTTGCAGAGCTCTCCGACCAAGGTTTTACGGCATTTCGTCGCATTTGTATGCGCCGGGATGGCCAAATGGTGGCGACGAAGCATGTCATTTTGACTTTTAACAAGCCTGCTTTACTTCCTTCTATTCAAGCTGGGTACCTCAACTGTTCCACTCGGTCGTATGTTGCCAATCCGCTGCGTTGTTTCAAATGCCAGCGTTTTGGACATGGACAAGCCTCATGCCGTGGTGTTGCAACTTGCCCACCTTGCTGCCGTCCTGCTCATGAAAATGAGTGTCCTTCTCCTACTTGCTGTGTGAACTGCAAGGGTGACCACCCTGCGTATTCTCGCTCGTGCCCTGAGTGTCAAGAAGAGAAGAATATCCAGTAAGTGAGAGTGACACAACATCTTTCCTAGGCAGAGGCAAAAAAAGCTCGAGTCGCCTGCGCCACCGCGCGGATCGTACGCTGCGGTCACTCGTGGAACCAAGTCGCAAGAGGTCCAAACGTCTCTCAGCTTTCCTCCGTCGTTTGTGTTACTGGCTTTTCCTTCTTCCAGTGTTCCTTCACCTACTTCTGGGCGTAAGAAGCCTTCCACCAAGACGGCTTCTGCATCTCAAACTACTTAATCGAAAACACCTTTCACTCCTGCACCCAAGTCCACCAAAATCAAACACACAGGTCCCAGGAAGCCTCTGAAGAAGCTCGACTCCGATGCAGTTATTCACGGCAGCATTCACTTATCAAATTCTTTTAGTGAGCTTTCTGCATTCGAGGATGAAGACTGTATGGATACAGCCCCTTCTCCTACTGCTTTCACTACGACCAAACCCTCCTAACTAATACGAGAGGGTACTAAGCCGACGCCGCAACCTACTTAAATATTTATGACCACTACACTTTTACAATGGAACTGTCGTGGTTTGCGTGCGAATGTCGATGATCTGAAACGATCGTTACATACCCTTTCCCCTGTATATGTTGCCTTACAGGAAACTATGAAGCATTCGACAGCTTCGGTACAGATGCGTCACCTATAGCCTTTATTGCGCGGACGATGACTCGTCCGGGTTTTGGGGCGTGAGACTTTTTCCGCAAAATATCCGACTCCTTGAAATATGGCTCGTTTCCAGCGGGCTCGGGCGTTTGCCCGTAAAGTCCGCCGTCGCAGCCAACGCGAGTCGTAGCGGACGTTTGTGTCCAACATCACTTCTCCCACTAGTTCGAAGGTTGTTTGGGACAAGATTCGTCGTATTTGTGGTCGATACACGTCCCACCCCATATCCTAGTTGAGCACGGATGGTGGAACCTTGTCAGACATTTCCACGGTTGCTAATGTCTTAGCTGAATCTCTTTCCCAGGTTTCTCGTAGTTCCAATCACAGCACATCTTTCCAGGCGGTGAAGTCCTCTGCAGAACGTGCAAAGATTTCCTTCCGGCCCTTTGCACCGGTTGATTATAACTCTCCTTTTACTTTTCTTGAGCTGCAGGCAGCTCTATCACGTTCTCACGATTCTGCGCCTGGACCAGATACAGTACGTTACGCCATGTTGCGACATTTATCTCCTGCATCTCTGAGTGTGCTGCTACGGTTGTTCAACCGCATTTGGCTGGAGCAGGAGTTTGTCCGCATGACGTTATGCTATTGTGCTGCCCTTCCCGAAACCTGGGAAGGAACCAACTTCACCTTTGAATTACAGACCTATTGTGCCCTGACTAGCTGCATATGTAAGTTATGGGAACGGATGGTAAATGCACGTTCAGTGCATTTCCTCGAATCTCGTGGTGGCTTGTCTCTGTTTCAGAGAGGTTTTAGGCGGCTGCGATATACTACAGATAATTTACTCGCCCTGGAGACGTCCACCCGGGAGGCGTTCGTTCGTCTTGCGCATTTCGTGCTCATTTTCTTTTACCTGGAGAAAACATATGACCGCACTTGGCGTTATGGTATTATCCGTGACCGCCATGCTATAGGGTTTCGGGGAAGCTGCTGGTGTTTGTCCAGAACTTCTTGGCAGGTCGCACTTTCCAGGTTCGTGGTGGCACGTCTCTGTCCCGCCACTTTCCTCAGGAAGACGGAGTCTCCCAGGGCGCTAATTTAAGCGTCACGTTATTCATCATTAAACTCAATGGGCTTGTGTCCACGCTTCCTCCGGGAATCCAGTGCTCGTTGTACGTTCACGACTTACAGATTTCTTATAGCCCTGTGGATATGAGACTTCTCGAGCGTTGATTACAGCTTAGCTTGAACCGGCTGCTTCACTGGGCGGATAACGGGTTTCGCTTTTCACCAGATAAGATCGTCTGCATGCATTTCTGCCGCAGTCGGGGCTTGCATCCGGATCCCAGCCTTCTTTTAGGATCCGTTGCTATTCCCGTCGTTCCCGAAACCCGTTTTCTCGGCGTGATCTTCGACCGTTCACTCACTTTGGAAACGCATATTCGTCGCCTGAAAGTGAAATGTACTAATTCTTTCAACATTATAAAGGTACTGTCGTCCACCTCTTGGGGTGCTGACCGTGTTTCTCTTTTGCGCCTGTATCATCACTGATCCGCTCCAAGCTCGATTATAGTTGTGCTGTATATGGTTCTGCCCTGCCATCTCGTTTACAGGTGCTCTATCCAGTCACTCACCAGGCACTACGTCCGTGTACTCGTGCTTTCCGGACATCTCCTGTACAGAGCTTGTGCGTCGCGGCACAGGAACCATCGCTCGAACTCCGTCGCGAGATGCTGAGCTTAAGCTACTTCATGAAGTTGCAGTCTCAACGTGCACATCCTTTATGGAGCCGAGTGTTTGAACTTTGCCTTGAACGTCATTTCCTTGCACAGCCGTCTTGTGTTCCTACTTTCAGCATTCGGATGCGACATTTACTGAGTGAGCTGGGTTTGTCTCTTCCTGACATTGTGGAGAGTGTCGTGGTTTCTCTTGCCCCTAGGGAGCAATTTCAGCCATCGGTTTGTTTCGACCTGTGTCTGTTTGCCAAATGTAGCACCCTCTCACGCTCAATATGTGCGGTTCTACGTTGCACATCGAGCGTCGTATTCCCAACATGTGACCATCCTCACTGATGGGTCCAAATCTAACGGGCACGTTGCGTCTGCTATGGTGTGTTGTGGCGTTGCGCATACTGACAGTCTTCCAGCGCAGGCTTCGATTTACACTTCCGAGCCGCATTCCATCTCCTTGGCTTTGGACGTTGCTCTCTGTTCAGTACTTGCGTTTACTCCGACTCACTCAGCACTTTGGAGGCTCTTGCTTGTATGCAGTATCCAACCCACCCTGTGTTGTCCCACATCCTTCTTACTTTGCGTGATTTGAGTATTCCTAGCTTTGATGTCAGCTTTTGTTGTCTGCAACTTCATTATATTCTAAATTCACATGGGCAGAATCCGTCACTGTAACTCTTTTGAAAGTAAAAACGCAAATAAAATTAAATTTATTTCTGAAAATTGATTTAACTGTGTTTATTTCCATTATACCAAGTATATCCTCAGTTGCAGATGTGAAATTGCTCAACCTACTTACCATAGAATTATTTCACCATGGACATGAATGGCATCTTCTGAGGCGTCTGATGTTAGCCCATGATTGATACCTTATTTGATCTGATGTACTGTTGTTGTACATTGTTGTACTGTAATCTGCATAATGGTACATTTTAACCCCCACATTATTGATTCTATCTGTAAGTACGTCCGAAGAGAAAGAGTTAAGATATTTAGGGAATAGAAATCGATGGGAAGGATATAGAGATCTCGTAGACACCAGCAATAGTGGCAATGAGTAGGTGGGGAGGGCCTCGCGAGCGGCATTCGCCTCTAGAACAAAATTATGTGAACAGTACCAAAAATGCCACAGTAATATTTTCAGAGAGAAGGCAAACCATAAGAGAAGGTTTTGTGAATTCAGTAGGCGCAAGGATCCAAGAGATGTGAAGATGATGAAAGCAAAGTAAGAGGAGATTTCTTATATTATTATTTGCATTAACCAGGTAGGTGACGAAAGTCTACCTTAAACGAATTTTTGGGATAAGTTATTTTGAAAATTATGAAGCTTCGAAGCAGAAGTGTGAGTTGTTCCTAGAACGTTTGCTGGAACTGGTCTAATTGCGGACAATCCTAGTTGTAAGCGTTTTGGGTGTGGATGGCGAGGTTGCTGATAGAGAGATGATATGCAAACAAAAAAAATATTAATTTGAGCACTAAATGTATAGTGTATCCTGGAGATATCGCACTCCAGTACTCACTCACCAAAGGGCAGAACCTGTGAGCAGCAACCACGAGGCATCTTGGTATTCGATATAGAATTTATTTATCCTCGTTTCTAAACTACGAAATGTATCTTGCAATGTCCACCATAAAAAATGACTTTAATGCCCACCCACAAATGACTAATGTCCACCCACAAACTACTTTAATGTCCAAATGACTTTAAAAGAAGCTACACAGTTACCTCGTCGGTGTAGCTTAACCGGTAATGCAGTCACTCTAGAGATGATAGATCCGTTGGTTCGATTCCCGGCGTCGACATACGTGAAGTTTGTTTACAGTCTAC
>JJRW01S0017162.1:23585-36824 GCA_001188405.1 Loxosceles reclusa
GCTTGTTCCAGGTTCGAATCCTGGCATCGACAACTTTTCTTTACGAAATTGCACCCAAATAGGGATTTACACTAGTAGCCAAGGACCCAACCGTTGGGTCCACCACTCAGGGTCAGATTGTTACTCTGACTTCTCTTTCAAGTGGGAGAGGATGTAATGGCCACCCATAAAAGACTTCAATATAAGGTACCCAAATACTTGTCAGCGTAATTTGAATGGGAAAGTAGTCGCTCCAGAGCTGAATGGTCTGTGTTCAAATCCTGGCATCGACAACTTTTCTTTACACCATTGTCATTTAATAATAATCTCAGTAATGTTCCCTATAATTGAAGTCAAGACTTATTGGATGATAAATTTACTACTATTTGTCTGTCCCCACCTTTAAAAATAGGTGCCACATTAGCCAATTTCCATTCCTTCGGAACTAAACCTGTATTAAGCGACTTAGTAAAGATGTTTTGTTATGCTTGTGGAGCAAATCAGCTGTTTCAATTAGCATTCTCAGGTAAATTTCGTAAGGTATTAATGCTTTTGTACTTTGATTTTACAAAGATTTTTGTAAATATCTTTTTTGTCGAGAATTATATCATTCATCTACCGAGGCGCTAAGCCAATGTCAACCTGGAATCCGTTGTTTGTTTTGGACAAAAACTGATGCAAAGTAATTGTTAAGAAACCTTTCCATACCAATGTCATTGATAATAATATCTCCATCTAGAGAGAACTACCCCTGAGACTTTTTGCTTAGATGAAAAAGGCTTTTGGGTTGGAATTTATATTTTTTGCAATCACTAGCTTGTGTTCTTTTTTGCATTTTGTACTTTAAACCCCCAGTCCGATTGTAAGTATCCCTTCTCGATTGATTACTGGAAATTTTGAAAGCCTTAAAAGCATTTAGCCTATTGTAGAATAGATGCTTCAGCTCCCCGTTAAACAACAGAGGACAAATTTTGTGAAGAGTTTATTTCTTTCTGAAAGGGGCGAAACTATGGGTAGGTTTTTTTTTACTTTGAGCTAAATCATTCCACTTCTCATTTGCATTGAGACCAGCCAAAGAAACTGCAAACTCTCCCAAAAAACTTTCCCTAAACTTATCAAATTTGACTTTTCTGAAAACTGGAATCTTCCCTCCCATTAGAGGAATAAAACATTTAATACGAAGATTGAAATTGATAGTATTGTGTTCACTGCCATCCATCTACTCACCGATGGGAAGACCCGAAACATTACATTCTATGGTGGAAAGCACTAAATCCAAAACAGACTTTCCTCTGGTTCAACAGATAACTTGTTGGTAAAGAAAGCAATGTAGTACAAGTTCGTAAAATATCTTTCCTTTACCAAACACCTTGCACGTTTCCCACTCATTGTTCGGATAGTTGAAGTCACCAACAACAATAATATTATTTTGCTAAGCAGTGCATCTGATTTTCTCAAGAAGTAGCTTTTCATATTTCTTACTACTAGATGGCAGCCTGTAACATGTTCCAAGCAATATAGGTGGGTTTGCACTGTTACCAGTCTCAGTCCGCACACTCTCCACTGCCCTATCAGAGTTAGAGCTTTTGACCCATTCTTTATAAAATATTCCCTCTTAGACATAAACCAGAATAGCTCCACATCTTCTATCACCTCTGTCTTTCCTGAATTGCTTGTACCCATCAACTTTCAAGAGTTCTATTTATCTGGGGTCGCCCAGCTTTCAACTATGCAAATTACATCCATTGATACTGTTGCAAGCAAGAGTAAAATTGAATCTCTCCATCTTATTCTGCGACCTATGGGCATTCCCATAAATTACTTTAATGTTGTGGTTAGGCAGAAATACTCAGTTACCCATCTATTTTTCTCTTCAAACTTTCAACTGTCTTTGCCTGAATCACTTCAAGGAACTTTTAAAACATCCTTCAAGGAACTTTTAAAACACTATTTTCTCTACCTTCATAGCGAGAGCCCTTTTTTTTTTTTTATCTATTCCCTTGTCCATTATCTCTCTCTCCTCAAATGCTTACTCAGTTTTTTGGAGAACTGAAAAGCTTAATCTCTTGCATAACCTGTCTGACCCCAATTCTAATTGAGATGAACTCCGTCACGTTTTAGCCAATTTGGCTGAAACCTGTCACAAGTCTATGAACCCGTATCATAACATATCTTTCTAATTCTGTTGAGTAGGGAGAGTGACGTGGCATCCCGAAGGTGCCTGAGCCATATAGTGTTCCATGATCAACTTGTTTTTGGCACAGCATGGCCTTTACAGGCTCTTGTGCCATTAAGTTGACTTGGTTGGTTGGTTATTTGACTTATCTTCAAATAACCAACCAACCTTTCAATTCTGGAGTTCATGCTCATCACTGTGATTGATCCAGCTGTCATGTAGTCAGAGTAAAAGCCCCAGAGCAGCTATATACTGCCATCTTGTCCAACAACCTGCTGTAACACTCCACAAAGTCCTCTGATCTCTTTGTAGCTGTGTCGTTTATCTCCACCCAGATGACTGCCTTTTCATTATCTGCAACCGACCTATCTGCAACACTAACTTTAGCCACTGGTAGGCAGACTCAGACAGAACGCTTTGTATCCTGCCCAAAGTGTTTCCAAGTTCACAAAACATTGAATCGCTGAGGAGAATGTAGTTTTCCTTACTCTTTGCAACCAGCTCCCGTTTCCCACACTCCACCCTCATCTCACATGCCTCGTTCAGTTTTCCTTTTCCCACCCCAATATCTGTGGGGAACTGAACCTTAAGATTGGATAGTTCCTCTCGCAACCTACTGTTCTCTTCCTGCAGTTTGGAGAATTTTGTTCATTTAATCCAAAAAATTCTGTGTGTTCTGATTGCCATCTTCTGACCACATGTAGCAAATCTGACTCCATGTGATCCAGTGTTTTCCCATTCATAACATCTGCATGTGCACTGACCATACTTATTTCTGTGCATAAAAGGAAAAACCACAAGAACAAAAGAATTTACATACTCGATTGATGACTCACTCTGTATATTCAATCAGGTGCACCACTGTATCTGTCTCTTAGTAATGTGTCACCACTCAGGAAACCTTTGAATGTACCACACTGCAAATGTGCTTATTGCTTATACAGAGGTTGAATTTGGTCAGTCAATGCATAAACTTCATACATGACGAGTTAAAAATACACCAACTCTCCCTATTTAGGCAAAATATTCCAGATTTTTGCCCCTACTCTCAAGTATACACTTAAAAACATATTTCATCTGGGTTTTGATGATTTCTCAATAATATGAATTTTTAAGGCACATCCAGTACTAGTGATGTAATTGACGTATGTTGAAAAGCTGTTCTAAACTAGTTCCAACCAGAGATGAACATAATTTTTTTCTCAGGAGAGGAGCCTGAGCTGGGCCTAGCATTCTTCCCTTTTTCGCGACGGCCCCTTTCCTATTTTCTCTTTTTTTCTTTCCTTTCTTCTTCACTATCTTTTTTTTATTATATTTTATTTTTCTCTTTTTCATCCAAAGGTTTAGCATCCACGTAGCTATGACCTGCATTGCGGAGGGGGTTATTGCCTCACCTTAGCGTGGCCGCATGTTTGCAGTGTGCTGTGACCCGTGTTGCCAGAAAAGGGGATCGTGGCAGTTGAGGGACGAGGTACTGTCCCGAATACACTGCTTTGTCCCTGGCTTCATGTTAGACGGGCGTCTCAGTTATGCCCCAGGCTGAGGCAACTATCTAGACGGTGGGGAATTCTAGTACCCCCGGATAAGAGACAACCGATCGTGCGGTTCCTGCAAGATTAAACTTCTTCTTGGCCCATTCGTGAGGGTATAGCTCCTAGTTAATCTGGCGTGCTTGCACATCCCCTTGTAGGGCTCTGTGGAGGGTGGGCTGCCGGAAACTGAACATTTGGACTAATATGCAAAATTTAAGTTTCTCTTCTCTGAGTGGGGCCTCGAAGAGACCCCGAACCAATGTAACTAATTTGACCTAAAACGATCCACTCCTGACGTTTCTCATAGTTCATTCTAGTGATCCACCATTGCACTCTTTATCCCCTTTTTGTTGTATCCAAAGGCATTTACAGTTTATCTGACACAGTTAAATCTATCAAAAAGTTGAGATCAGGAGATTTTCTTATTGAAACTTCATCAACAGCATAGTCCAAATCCCTCCTCAAAAGCACCCAACTCACAAACATCCTTATAACTCACTCCTCATACCACACTGAACCCTCACGCGGAGTAATTTCAGAATTTGATATGCTCCACGTTCCTGAAACGAAAATTCAAGCAGAACTGGCAAGTCAAAAGGTCACGGCAGTACGTCGCATATCTATATGTAAGGATGGCCAATATATTCCAACAAAACATCTCATTTGACATTTGGAACACCTACATTACCAACTGCTGTTACTGCCGGCTACCTGAAGTGTCCCAAATCCACTCCAATGCTTCAAGTGCCAACGCTTTGGTCATAATCAGGCTGCATGTCGTGGTTCTTCTACCTGTCCTAAATGTGGTCAATCTGCTCATAATGATACCTGTTCTACTGCCGTTGTCAATTGTCAAAATGACCACCCAGCATATTCACTCTCTTGTCCTCGCTGGAAACAAGAACAGTAAATACAGCGCCTGAAGACCACACAAAACTTGTTATATACAGAAGCCAAAAAGCGTTTAACACACCGACTCCATTGCCAAGTTCTGTGTCTTATGCAGCAGCTCTCCAGTCAATGGCTCATGGGAGCACACAGTCAGATGCCAGTTTCCCACCATCCGTTACAGTCACGTTTAACCAAAACTCCAAACCATCACACGTTGCAAACACCCAGACTAAACCTCCAATTACACAATCTAGTCCCAAAAAGAATACTAAACCTTCAACAGCACAATCTGGTCGTAAAAAGAATACTACCGAGACTAAAAAAACCAAGAGCAAAGGATTCTCAAAAAAGATGGGCAACCAACCAGATAAAGGATTTTTTTCTCACGGTGCAATATTTTTAGAAGAACAAAACGATGAAAACTCAGAAGACGGCATGGAATTAGATAATTTCATCCCGGTAAAATCTAAAAAAGTCACATTAAAATGGGAGCAACAACAAAATAAGCCGCCTCCTTCTACGAATCATTCAATGCATTACGACATCCTACAATGGAACTGTTGTGGTTTTCGTGCCAACAAGGACGATATCAGATAACTTATACATGAATTTTCCCCCGTGTGTTTTGCTTTACAAGAGACATTTTTTAGGCCAACAGATGAGGCGAAGATAAGACGACAGAGCATT
This sequence comes from Loxosceles reclusa, assembly GCA_001188405.1. NCBI lineage: Eukaryota > Metazoa > Arthropoda > Arachnida > Araneae > Sicariidae > Loxosceles > Loxosceles reclusa. The sequence continues at coordinate 28,851 of JJRW01S0017162.1, forward strand.
CTTCGTTGCGATCATTTTTCATCAGAGGCGAGAGGAGGTGTCACTACTTGTTCCCCACCACATTCCGTCCTCTCCTGAGACGCTTCGAACACATTTACAGGCCGTAGCTGTACGCATATACTTATCGTCTTCTCTAACAATCCGTTCATTGTATTTGCCTCTGGGTAATCATGTTAATCTTACGGAACTTGAAGGCCTTGTTGAGCAATTACAAACACCGCTTCTACTGCTTGGGAACTTCAATGGACATAGGATTGGGGTTGCCCTAATGCAAATAGCAGAGGTCGAATGGTCGAGCGTTTACTTACAGACCTCGACTTGTCTCTGCTGAACACAGGAGACAACACTTATTTTCATGCAGCCACAAGATCTTTCACTGCACTTGATCTGTCTTTCTGCACTCCGTCAGAGTATCCCCTGTGAACATGGTCAATCCGTTCTAACCCAATGGGTAGTGATCATTTCCCGATATTGTTGACTCAGTCCACCACTGAGGTTTGCGATTACAAATGTGTACCCCGGTGGAAAATTAACTACTAACCTTAATTGGTTCTTGTGCCACTAAATTCCAACCAACCAACCGACAGTTCAGTGTCATTAGAGGTGTTAGCACTACAATAGGTACATCGTTTGTTTGACAGCACAGTTCGACGCCGCTCGTTTTTTTCATAGGGAACTGGATGCCTGCATCTGTTTTTGGCGAGTTCCTCTGTCTAGGAATCATTATTACAGTGCCTGCTATATAAATATAAACAATGGCTTGCTGAGTGGCAAAATGTTTCGGATGAGTTCCGATTCAACTTTGATCGCAGTGATGGGCCTCATGCTCAACAAAAGATATCGTAGTGAGCGCCATCTTTCAGTATATGTTTACTGGCCGAATGTTAAATGTGATGATGTGGGAGTAGCATTGGGCACCATTCGCAATTTCGCCTCATAGAAACAAGATAATCTCAACATCTTCCGTCAGAGCATTCCTACCGTTTTATCCCAGCATGACAATACCCAATGACAACTTGCTAAGATGTTCAGACCTTCTTCGAAGTATGACAGATTTTTTTTTACTGGACAGGTCTGGAATACAGTTACTCGTAAACTGACCCGCAACACTTCGGTAGTCAACACGAATCAACTGCGAACTAGCATATAACCATCCTGGAAAACAATTCCCCTAAATATCATCTAAAAGCCTTTTTCAATTCAATGCTACGACATATTGAAGATCTTATTACAGCTTGCAGAGGTACTACAAGACTGTTTTTGTTGTTGTTTTTCAGGTAATAATTGTTTTGAAAATGTGATCATGGGCCTCGTTTATTGGATATTCCTAATCATTCTCAGAAATCAAAAGTTTATCATAGATTTGATATATTTTTCGACGTCTTTCCGCCTGACTTTAACCTCTCTTTTTCATCTAGGCTTGTCACCAGCCCAATTGTGCCAAGCCGCAAACACAGTTAGATACGCTGAATAACGTGATTTCATGTAAACTGACCCATGAAACGAAATAACGTAAGTGTTGTTTAAGTGTAATATAAGTACAGAAGACAACGGTAATTATGAATGAAATCAATTTCAATTGTATGCAGGCGTTGTTTTACTACTAATTCTTGCTAGCAGGGCCTAATTAGCACATGTGCCTCTGAGGTTTAGATCCTGGGTCCCCAAATTCCAGAAATAGTTGAGATTTTTTTTTCATATTTATATTTAAATGAAGAAAACATATTTATAAGTTAAATATACGAAAATTACAGTAAGATAATAACGAAAATCAATAAAATACAAAAACGACATAATGTTACAACTGTATTTTAGTGAATATATTTTTGCTGTAAACCTGGGAGACACCCAGGTGAGGCTTCCAGTGAAGCCCTACGAGCCCGAGCCACCTAGTTAATAACCTGAATTTAAGAAACAAACGTTAAGATTGTTAGAGGTATGATATTATTCTATACCCCTCCCCCCGCAAAAGACTTATCTAATTAGCTGCCCAGATATCTATCGGTCTACCTTAATGTGGAAATCGGTCACTTCGGATCTGTATGATCCAGATTCGAGCCCTGGCATTGGTAAAGTACGTTTGTTGCAAATGGCACCCGAACTGAGGGAGAGACACTTGTCATGAACCCAGCTGTCAGTTCCATCACTCGAGGTCAGACCAGTGCCCTGACCTCCTTCTCAAAATGGGGAGGATGTAATGTTCCCTTCCCCCACAAAAGACTTAGATAATAAGCTGTCCAGATATCTGTTGGCATAGCCTAACCGGGAAAGCTGTCACTCCGGAACTGAATGAACCAGGTTCCAGTCCTGGTGTCAGCAAAGGGCGCTTGCTAGTTACACAATGCATATGTTGTTTAAACTTTGAAGGCTTTCGCGGCCAGAGTCATCAACACACATAGAGACTTCTGGGTCAGAGTGCCGCGTCATTTGGAGATCTTGGTTCCAACGTTTCAACGTGATTGCACACATCTTCTTCAGGGAACTAAAGGTGATATGACATTCTTCTTCAGGGAGCTGAAGGTGAAAAAAAATTTTTTTGTCCCAAAGCCCAGAAGTCTCTATGTGTGTTCATATGTTGTTTGTTTTGCTCTTCAAGTAAATGTCATTTCTAATTTTCATGTATACATTAATAAATTACCCAAAGGCATACATACTGTGTGTGTAAGCATTTTAATTTAAGTTTGAATACAGTGCAAAAAATTATAAGCGCGACATGGTGAAATATTCCTCACACTTTGGGGAAGATACAGAAATGTCAATATACAAGAATGTGATTTCTTAATAATTTAAGAAGAAAATATTGCACAGAAATTGCCAATTTACAGTCAACAAATAGAAAAATATGTTATCTTGGAAAATAAAAGGTATATCCTGAATAATGAGATTTTTATTTGGAAGTGATGATTTTTTACTGTTACTATTTGTGATATTGCCAATTCTAAATATATTTTATCAAAATTGAAGGTGAAAACCCATTTTGCAACACTGTAGTGACGAGATTACGTCTAAAGCAGTTTTCATTCATTTGAGTCTGATTCATCCTCTTCCCTGTGGCTTGTATTTTCATGTCTCCTCATCGTCCAGACAATTGTAGTAGTTGGCGGATGATAGCTAAGGCCAAGAAGATGTTACTTTTGTGATCAGAAATTCTGAGGTCTACGAGGGCATTTTTAATTCAGTAGTCGGGGCCGTGGTTGTGGTTCTGATAGTCTTACGTGATCGGTCTGGATCCTTGGTTGTACCGTAGAGTTTCAGCTCCCATTCTTTGAGAGTGGCAACGCCGTGAAAACGTCCTTCATTATGCACTTCAAGCTTCCAAACGCCATCTGGATTTTCTCCCCAACTGTGAACCGTCATAAAAGGCCACGCATCAAAACCTGCACGAGAGCTGTCCAGTGGACGTTGAGTGAGAAGAGTAGACCTAGTACCCATTGGGGAGGTCAGATAAATCTGGATATCTCCTCTCCGATCAGCTTGCAAGGTAATTTTAGCTTGGACATGTTCAAGATAACGGACATTTTTACAGCGGACGTATAAAGCGAGCTCCACGTACTTTTTGGCTGCAATTAATGTATAAGGCTGCTTGGATTTAATCACGCAGAGTTTCTGAGTAGGCACAGTTTTCCACTTTCGAGCGACGTTCACCATAGCATTTGCATCCATCAACCCGTAACCAAACGAATGACTGACGTTTCTTCCAACACCATTTGTTTTCCAATCTTTCGCACGGAGGTTGGCCATCCGAGCTGTGCGGACTACAATATGTTGCATGTCTCGCCAAGTTAGATTTCTATTCGCTTCCAAGACCAGTGCGCAGATACCGGCTGCCAAAGGAGCCGATGCTGAAGTCCCTGTATGTGACGACGTGCAGCGATGATGAAGGTCCGTTGTAGAGATTTGTTTCTCCCCGCTGGAGCCGCTGCTATACGTAGTGGCTAGAGTGGAAGAACAAACTTCGCTGTACCAAGGCACAAATCCGTTTTCGGTAGCACTGCTTATGGAAAGTGTCCACATAGAGTTGGTGTAACCGTCGCAGTTACAATTGTCGTGTTCTCGTCCTCCATTCCCTGAAGCCCAAACGAAGATAGAACCTAGGCCATTTCGACCTTTCAAGATACCCTTCTCGAAAGCCTTCGTGGCAAACGGACCTGGGCCATCGACTGTTTTACCGTCATCATCTGGACCCCAAGAGGCACTATAAATGTCAACGTGGTTAGGATTCAGGCTGAGAGACTTACACTCGATGGAGTCCGTAACGTCTCCATCCAACATCTTTACACCGCCAATAGAAGCATGATAGGCCACTCCCACGGAGCATATACTGTTGTTCGCCATAGCAGCAACTTCACCTGCACACCGAGTACCATGTCTGTTCGAATCAATTATATCATACCGCGGCATTGGGTCCCCATCGTGGTTGATGACGTCGTAGCTTGCGTCTGAATCGTAGTTTTTTATCAAATCCGGATGATCCTTTTCTAATCCGTCGTCTAATATTGTTACTACGATTCCTTTGCCCGTTATCCCTTGCGCCCAGACAGCTTGCACGTTCATGTCCAATCCGTTTCCGCGATTCAAATACCACATTAATGGCCAACGGGGATCATTGAGGTTTTCCATAGATTCATTGGGTGCTCCCTTGTTCGGTAAGAAGTCCCGCTTGACTCGTCTCTTCAGTACTTGCTGGTTCACCCAAAGTACTCGAGCTTCGTTTTCCAACAGTCTCTGATGTTCCACGCTCTTTTCTAAGGATTGTTTTGGTACTTTTCTGTGTTTCAGGTGGTAATGATTATCCAGAAGCGGTCCGAGATATGTAAAGCCGTGTATTCTTGCCAGTTCTTCCGCAACCCCAGGTCCACCGTACACTTTGATCACAAACTGATCCGAAAAATGCTCGGGAGGATCGTTATCATCGTATTCTTCTGTATCCAACTGAGACGTAGGTATCACAAAAGTCAGAAGGCATATCACACTGTAGAACAAGCGTTTTTTTCTCCATCTAAGAGCGCACATGGTGTCTTTTGCTGTATGCTCACTTTGAGGTATAAACTATGATAAGAAAAAACTGCTAACAGCATAAACTCTGTCAGATCAGTGCTAATGTGCCCAACACTTCCTGAACATGGCGAAATCTCTGCTGAACGGTAATATGAGGTTACTGAGTTACCTGAAATACTACTGAAATGTTATTAAGGAAAACGTATATATATATATAAAATTCTAGATGCAAACTTCGTGTGATTATCTCTTTTCTGCTAAAGAAACAACTGATGAACTCGCTGATAAAAAGAGTAGAAAAGATATATATTAGAACTATGATTGTCATCAGTTGTTTCGTGTCGTGAGCTGTATTTTGGGATATTTATGCAACAGTCGAGAAGCTCTCGCTACTTTCTTCTTTTTAATTGTTGCACTTAAAAGGACATTTTATTGTCTACAGTTTTGTATTGTTTCGAGTTACTGAGCGTTAAAGATAAACAAAATAAATTCGTCAAAATGGCAAGCCAAACAGAAATAAAACGCACTTAAATAAGGACGTGAGGTCGGGTTTCAGATATACAAGCTGGTTTATTTTAACATTAAACAAAAAAGTAAACAAATATAGAACAGAATTAACTAATTATGTTACAAAACTTACAGTAATTTAGAACTTTACCGGACATATAGACACTGAACAACTTAAAACTCTGTCCGCGTAAACTGGAAGTTGCAATGAATACGAATCTAAAATACTGAACAAATAATACAAAAAAACAACACATAAAGTTTACAAACCTAATTCGGACACTCTCTACATCTTATACCGAACGTGAATATTAAACATTTAACAAGCACTTATACAAAAAAAGAAATAAAGCCAGCTTAATAAATTATGCACAACACAAAACAAGAATCAGGGTAGGGCTATTTGCTTTTTCCTACAGCGCCAATAATAAAATTCACACTTCGTAGCTCTCTACCAATCTCCACTGTAAGTTCTAACAACACAAACCACTTACAACCCGCGGACGAAGAGAAAAAAAAACGAAACAACAAACTAGACACACGATAGTCCAAGAGCAGCTGAGATCAGCCAGCACGCAATATGGCCGAAATCCGCGATCATGCTGAAGCTCTTCCAATATTTACACAGCAAACAAGACAGATAGCCTGGAAACCACTTTGACACGTCTCTGGAACACCTCTTTCAAAAAACTTTTTATCCCTGGAAACCTCGTTCGAACACTCCTGAATCTCGCTCGAAAATCCCATCGTCGAACCTTTCAAATCACCTAATCCACTTGTCTGATGACCACGCCATAACGATAACCGATACAAACACTTCTTTGATAGCCTCGCTAGAAAAATCCCCACTCCTTTTTATAAGCTCATAGAATCTTCTAGAGACTCGCCGGAGACGAATACTATCTGTACGTTCTTCAACTCTCCAGCAGCTTTTCGAGCAAGCGCGATAAAGAGGAGAGACCTAGCACTCTCACCTAATCGTCTTTCTACCAAGCTTCGCCAGATGGCGTCACTAATACATGGACCAATTCCTTCTCTCTTTTTCTTTCTCGTTTCTGTACGTTAAAACATTGCTATTGGCAGAAAATAAAAGCTGTAATATCTAATAAGCCGTTATGGTGAAAAATCACCGGTTAAAGTAAAGTTAAAAAAAAACTGTTGTTGAGACAGTGGATGTGATTAAATTAATTGAGAAGCGAAAATTAATTATTCTAATCAACCAGCGAAGAAATATTTTCTCTACTGTTCGCTTCATTTGAAACTCAGCGTCCTCGAGAAGGAATCCTATATTTTATCTATTGTTTACTTGCTTCTTGCCTCACATTTTTATGAAACCTAGCAGCAAAGGAGGGTTAAAATGTCATTCCTAAATAATATCAGTAATTATTAACAGTTATTCTCTCTCTATACTCACACTAGGTTTTCCAGTAAAACTTAGTCGATAATATAGCTTGGCTCGTCTAGTGTATGTTCCTCAACAGCTACTCCTCAGGGTATCTTTTTAGGACCACTTTTTTTCTTAATTTACATTAATTAAATTACATTAATTACAATGTTGTTCACAACTAACGACTTCAATGACCTAAATATCGTGGTTAAAGAAAATCTAACGAAACTTCAGTTGTGGCTGAATTCAAATCAGCTTGAAATGAATGCAACAATGACAAATTGCGTGGTAAACACAGTTACAAGACAACGTTATAGCACAAGTAAAGGTACATTCAACACAGGTTGACCATGGTTTCGGTGGAGAGATTATCTAGCATCCACCTTTTTCAAAACGACGACTGAAAGATGTTAACACTACACTGTTGATGACTACACTTGTTTAGTGAACTGACTTCGTGTTTGGGGTTGAGTATTGGACAGGGAATTTACTCCCTTTGACGGGTGTGTCCTCTCATGGTAATTGTTGACGAACGGTTTCCAAATGCAAGAAAAGAAGAGAAAACAGTCACAGAATTAACAGGATTTTTCTTACCACACAAAATTTAAAATGCTTAAATACAAAATTGCTACTTTCACGTTCCTTTCGCAAAAGGCAAATCATGATTCTTACTTGCATCTCTTATCAACCTTCGCACTCTCATAAAACAGATTTGTTTCTCAAAAATGTCTTTCTCCACCAAATCCAAATATTAATTACATGCTTTTCAGTATTTCCATCAGGGATTTGAAAATTTGGAACGATCTCCTGGAATTGCTTAAGGCTGCTACACTCTTTTCTTTTAAAGAAGTGTATTTCCATCATTTTTTTTTTCTGTGTTTGAGGCAATTATAAAATTATAAGTTCGCTCATATTATTATGCTCTTATCATGTAGTACAAGCTCTTAAATGTACATTTCATATTTTGTGCATATTATCAGCTATGTACTGTTTCTTTTCCCAGCTACAATCAATAATCCTGTTATTTTATTTTAGCTCGTTTGTGTTTTATTGTCGTTATTTTGCACTCAAATAATTTGAGT